>MU702264.1:0-47181 GCA_026770625.1 Nicotiana glauca | reverse complement strand
ACGAAGGAAATAAACTTCGAAACATACTCACTATGACCCCAAGCATTTTGGTTCAAAAAGCCTTCAAGGGCGGAACTTGTTGATACCCAATTTTTTCCTAAATATTTTAATATATAAAATAATTTTAAAATACCATATGTATGCATATATAGGTATTTCCAAATGTTTTATTATTTTTTTCTAATTTTTAAAGATTTTTAAATTAATTTATTGCTCTATTTTATCCAGAAAAAACCCAATAATTATTCTCAAAATTGTCATTTTGGTTATTTACTTATTGGACTCTCATATTTATATCAAAATATAGCTAAGATAATTTTTGCATATTTTTACGAATTTATTTAGTATTTTCAAAGCTAAATTACATATAATTGCAATATTAGCCTCTTTTAGATTTAATTACATTTATGTCTATAAAATTAGGTCCCAATATTTTAATACGATAACTATGTATTGTTAATCATTTTAGTACCTTTAATTTATTTGTATAAATTACTTTACTATTTTTTATAAAATAAATAAGGGAAATGTGGCTATTTAAAATATAGCCCAATTGTGTTTCAATTGTGGCCTGATTTGAACCCTAATTTTAAACCCAATTACCCAGCCCAAATGCTAATCATACCCGATCCACAACCCAATTAAAACAACCCACCCGAATCCCTTACCTACCCATTCAATCTAGGCCGTTGATCAAAATGATGCCACCATTATCCCTTTCCATAATTAAACCCAAACAACCCCTAAACCCTATCATTTTCTCTCATTCAGCCGCCTCTAAATTATTTTGTTCCCTTAATTCTCTCTCGACCCTCTCTCAAACCCTAGCTTCCACCCTTAACCGTCATATAAAATTGTCCAAATCAATGGCCTCAAAAGCCATTGGAAGCCTATATCTACCTCCCTTGGCTTCTATGTGTTCGAGTACTATGGTTTCAAGGCCAGACCTTGAAGAAACTTGCCCTAAAATTTGGTCGATCTCAGATTTTATGGCTGTCTCCGGTCATCTTTGACCTTGCTCCAGTCGGCCATGGCTATTCAAGCCCGATTCTTGACTTCTCCTGCTTAGATCGAGGATTGTCCAAGCCTTTCTTACCCTTGGCTTCTTCTGATTTGTTCTATATCTATTTAGGTCCATGTTTGCTCTAAACTTCTAAATGTTTTTCCTAAAGTTTCTTCTAAAACTTTACCTTCAAAACCCCTTATCTTTTTCCGATTTAGGGTTTTGTTAAGTTATTCGAAGCTTTCTCTAATTTTTTTACATGTTCTACTATGTTTCCTTATGTCGTTCTTCTACTTAAGTTTCATGTTAAGGGCCTTAACCTTTTGGGGATTTCAAAATTTATTTTGTTAGTATTTCTATCTGATTTATTTGTTTTTCATCTCTATACTCGATCAATGGAGAAAACCCTAAAATTTAGGGTTCATTCGAGTTCTGAGACTATTTGCTATGTGATTTACTTGTTCTTCATGCTCTGAATTCGATTGGTTTCAAAACCCTAATTTTCTTTGGACCTATTTGGGGTTTCTGAGGTTGCTTCACCTGTTGCTCGACTGAATTTCGAAATCTTTTGTTTCAACCTCTGTTTCTTTATGTGATTTTGACTTCCTACTACCATTGAAACTCTACTATATTTTTCAGAAAGTTCCTTTTACTTGACCTTTTACATGCTTCTGATACTCTCTCTTTTCTCTGTTACTAAGTTGGTGAAATTGACCTATGTGACTACCATGCTTTAATAGTTCATTAGCTACTAACTTTGTGTTTGCTGTTGCATGATATTTATCTTTGCAATGAGTTCAACCACATATGCCTATTGATTATGCACTCTTTTATATGCTAAATTTCCCTTTAAAACAACCTTCAATTTTTGACAAATTTCAAACCTCCTTGTTTAATTCTGATTGCACTCGTGCAATTGATTTTTTTTCCTTGTTTTACTAATTTCACTATTTCCTAGATTGATTTTAAAACTTCCCTTTAGACTTTCGATTCTCTTGTCCTTAGTTTTATTGATTTGATTATTCATGGAAACCCATGTTATTCTCTCCCAAATCAATAATTTCAAATCCCTGACTCCTTGATTTACTGGGTGATGATTGTCTACATATTTTGCAACTCTATTGTGTTTCCTAGCTTATTTGGTTAACCGAGTATCTTCAATAATTCTGCAATAGTGTTTTCTTAATTGGACCCCTATGTACTTACCCCTAATTGTCTATTATATACATGGTGTTCTACTTGGTTTCTTCCCATTAATGTTTTATGCCCATTAATGTTTGATTTTAACTCCTTAATTAAAGGAAGTCTTATGCTGATTATATTTTAATTGGTACATAGTTCCATAATTACTACTAAACGATGATTCTTGCCTTATTTTCTACCTATTTTCAAACTATAAATACCCTGCTCTTTCATTGACACACACACTCACACTCACACTCAAAAAGCATTCTCTCTTGTTACTTGTACTGTGGCCTATCTTCAAAGCCTTACTACCTGCTTTTACTGTATTTTGCTTCTTTGAACTGGTATTTTCTATTTAAGATTTTCAGCATCACAACAATATGTTTACTTAATACTTTTACCTTCTTGTCTGCCTACTGCTTGTGTTTAGTTTAGTACTTATTTTAGCATGTTCTAATTTCCTTTTCCTATTCTATATCTATTATGTATCCTGAATGTGTTTGATACTGATGTTTTGTTTGAGGCATGACAGTATTAAGCATTGCTTTCTATGATTCAAACTTGATTCCCCTGGGATTATAGCCTCTATGTTACCATTATATGTTGTGTATCCTGTTTGATTTTGTAAGCATAACAACACTCCCTATTGTTGTGCATGCCCATAATTAACTAATGCCTAAGTACATAGGCTCTCTGCAATAAGCTCCCAACTTCTGACCCCTTTTGTGTAAAGTTATCAACTCTGTAACTATTTCCCAGCACCCCTTTCCCTTTCTTTACTTCCTTAGTTCTTAAAGTTTTATTTCTGCACTTCCACTCTCTCTTAGACTTAAGTTCCGCCACCTCTTGTGAGCCTTGCTTTGGGACCCATGAGCTCCTTCTGAACTTGGATACTTGAGGGCTGACACTTCCACACTGCACTTGTCCCTATTCTAATTTTGAAGCTTGGATATGAGCATTGCCCGGGGTCCTATTGAGGCCCTTAGGGAACTCTGACACACCCAATTCTGAGAAAGGTTTTGGATCAGTGATCTTTGAGTTGGTCTATCTCATAACTCATACAGGAAGTCAAGAATCAGGCTTCTTCTCATTGTAATTGTTTTTCTTTGTATTTTCTGATGTATTTGGTATTCCTAATTTGTAAAAAGTTGTAATAAATATTTGGGGTTTTGCTAGTGAAAAAGGGTGGGTATTTAAGCATGCCAAGGGTAGAAATTATGTCTATAGGACTATTATAATTCTGCATATTCAAACTTCACCTAGAAATTATGCCTATAGGACTGTTATAATTCTGCATACTCAAACTTCACCTAGAAATTATGCTTATAGGACTGTTATAATTCTGCATATTCAAACTTCACCTAAACATTATGCCTATAGGACTGTTATAACTCTGAATATTCAAACTTCACCTAGAAATTATGCCTATAGGATTGTTATAATACTACATATTCAAACTTTACCTAGAAATCATGCCTATAGGATTGTTCTAATTTCATTCTGCATAATTCAAACTGCATTTAGATACCCTGCCTATAAGGTTTAAAATAAGTTTCTGCATTTAGATACTATGCCTATAAGGTTTAAAATAGGTTTATGCATTCAGATAGCATGTCTATAAGGTTTTCTACATTTCGACGCCACATCTATAAGTGTTTAGAATCAGTAACGTGTAGAAAACATGCCTATAAGAGTTTCTAAATGAATCTAATTCACTTCACTCAGTGCTCAATGTAAAATCAGTAATAATATATACTATCACCTGCAGAACCTGTAATCTATTTGTTTAATTCTGCATCTCTTTTGATAATCTAAGTCCCTCACTTAACAAAGTTTAGCAAGCATGCATATAGGATCCCATATAATTCATTTCGAGTTTTACTGTCTTATCACCTTCTGAATTCAGTAGATACCATGTCTGTAGGATCCTCGTCTGAACAGTTAGGCAAGCCTTAGAGTAATAATTGTAAATCGAATCCACTTCTATTAATTATTACAACCAACAGGTAGGCCTGCTTCGGACTTTTTATCTGAGTTATGTAATAAACTAATTTGTTTCAATCCTTAACTCCCTCGTACCTATAAAGTATGTGCAAGTCATGCTAATTACATGCATTTCTTTGTTTAAAGAGGTATATATGAGCCTTTGGTTTGTCTATATGTTTTCCCCCAAATATGCAATATGTGTTTTGTATGTCGCCTTAGAGTTTTTACCTTTTAAACTCCAAATAAGCCTAATGTCCTCCCTTTTTAGGATTAATAGTCTTAAGTGTGTCCGGGACTGATAAGAGTGGGATGGGTAGTAGCATGCAATAAGTAATCGAGACCAATCCGTGCTTTAAATACCTTAACGGGGTGGGAAGTGTAGATATGGATATGATGATCACGCGATAATGTCACGTGTAGCCCCTCATTGAGGAGTGATTACCGGACATTATGTGGTGTAATCCATATTTTTAATAAACCTGGTACGGCCCTTCCTTTATTCTTTATTTCTTTTCTTCCAGCATTTTAACTCCTTATTTAATATCAGCTTTTCTAATTGTTCTTTCAAACCATTATATGTTGAAATACCCTCTTATTTGAGCCTTATCTGCATATATGTTAGTTGCACCTCAATTCACAATAATTGTCTGGCCGGGAACCGCCCTAGTGGATTCTAAGGGGTGCCTAACACCTTCCTCTTAGAATAATTTCAAGCCCTTACCCAATCTCTAGTTATCCAAATCAAACTCTTCTGGTGTCCTAATGCACCCTAATCATTAGGTGGTGTCTCTTCAAATGCAAACCCAGTTCCCAAAAGGAACGAGTTGTCCCTCTAAATGTCAAAAACCTGATTTCCGCAGAGGAAAAAGGGAGCACGATAGAACTCCCCTCTCCTCGCCGAGCAGACCTTGGTATAGCAGCCATAACTATGGTAAAACGAGAAAATTCGATCAAAGCCCTCAAAATTGAAATGGTAAAAGCCTTGAAATAGGAAAATAAATCTCTACAAAGGAGGTTAACTACTCAAAATAGCAGAATCTTCAAAAGGGCGAAGGCAACCCTATATATCAAAAAGCGGTGACTATCCGCCTGCCTCAAAGGCCGATTAAAAATACTGGCTAAAGCTTTTGCCACTTTTGGAGGATGTGCCACCGGGATCGCCTCGATCATTTTATAACCATGTCATACATTTGATGCCACCATATGATCTTTTGGGGTCAAAGACCCCCGCATCAACCAAGTCTGAAGATGGTACCCGATCTCGAGGATCTCCTCCGAGAAGAAAACAGACTCCAGGAAGACAATGAAATCACTACACGTCCCGAGATGGTACCCAATCTCGAGGACCTCCACCAATAAGAGGAAATTGATGCGGAAGAAGTAGAAAAATATGAAGAAAAATCCTTATCTTGCCAAAGAGCAAAACTTTTTACCAGGCCAAGGAAATTATGGCCCGGTAGAAGACTTGCCGAGCGCCGAACTTACTTTCATGGCTACCTTGAGTCCACTTCTTTAGATATTGTGTCGTGCAAGTTAACAGTCGGTAGTGCCACTTCACCACACGAAAAGCCAACGAGATGAAGTGTCACACTAGGACAGAGTAGGGAGGTGAGTAGCGGTGTATAGTCCGAACACCCTCATGAGTAGCGGTGTAGAGTCCAAACATCATCGTATGTTTGAAGAAATTGGCCCCCCTAACTCATCGCCTCGAGCCAACAGCGACAACAATAACAACAACAATAACAACAACAACAACAACAACAAGAAGAAGAAGAAGTTAGTGCAGTCTCACTCGGTAAGGGAAATCCCTAAAAAAGGCCATGGCATGGCTGATGGGAACGCCGCCAAGAAACCTTAAGTCTGCGGGCCTCAGACATGGAAGATAACAATAGATGAGGATGAAGAGAAGAAAGGGGTGGAAGGATATTGGAAGAAACTTGAATAAGGAAATGGTTCCAGGAGGCTTCCATTTATAGAGAGTGGTAGTGTAACCGGCGGCCCCATCAATGTCTTTGAAAGACGTATCGGTAGGCGCAATCAATGCATTTTTTGGCAACTCAATTGATGACGATATTATCGCTTTGGAGAATAAGTATCGGCAGTACATTGAATGACACTGAAAAGATGAACTGATAGGATGCCTCAATTATCACAAAGGCTTACGTCATAAGTACAACATCATCAGGGAAAGTTTGAAGAGATGGATATCAAAGTCGTTTCTTATCATTCCACTCTAAGAAACATGGGTACTATCTGTATGCGGTAAAATCAGAGGGTCCAATTTTTGGCCATTACAACGCCTCGTAAGCATGCTTTCCAAAGTCTAGAGACTACGGTCGAGATTTATCCTGAGGGGCCATCGGTGTCCAACCTTGATACAGTGGAAGTCGACGCTTGTGGTAGAAAAGTGGGAAGTTCCCAAGGCGCATGACTAGAGCTGACAAAGTCTAAAGGGCTAGATCTGACCCGTATCAGGGCATTTAAGTGGTTGTACCTGCCCCATATCTTTGTAATTAATGAATTTGTACTATTGCCCCCCCCCCCCATATATAAATGGAATCTTTATCATTTTGTAGACATCTGTTGCTCAATACTAAATAGACAAGAACATTCTATATTCTCTCTAATATATTCTTTTCAGCTCATTGGTTCCATTTATTGCTTACATTTATTTTGTTCTATTTATTGTCCTTCATTTATTGCTTATTCTTAACCATAAAGATCCATCATTGAATCTATCATGATTGTTAGTCCCTCCATTGAGTGGCCACGACAAGGTATAAGACTCGACATCGAGGCCCCGCTTATCAGCCTATTGGTTCGATTATCACCTTGTCTTCAAGCTCTTATCTCGTTTTCTAACCTCTTACTTAACATCTATTGCCTAAAAAACTAGCATAAAAACCACAAAATCAAATCTAATTGTAATTACTATTTTCTAGGTAAACATCAATGTTGGGCTCGAGGTCGAGCTAAAGCGTCAGACTGGGGATGGATGATGAAGGGCTAACAGTTCTAAGGGCTTTGATGATGGATCTTTAAGATCAATTATGAGTAATTAATGAAGAACAATCAATAAAATACAATAAATGTACGAAACAAAATCGAAGGATTGCTAGTAGAATGTGTTTAAGTTGGAGAGCAGAGAATGTTCTTGTTCTTGTATTGAATATCATGTGTGCAAGAAATAATAAGGGTCCCCTTTATATAGGAGGAGGAATACCAACATAGTACAGACACATTTAGTACAAATATAAGTGGCTGGTATAGCCATTTATTACAAAGATATGCGGCTCGTATAACCATTTAATGTCACGGTACGGATTTGTACTATTCTTGTAGACTTGGTCAGCTCTAACGACGTGCCTTGGGAATTTCCCACTTATCCATTATAGCCACCAATTTGCACTGCTCTGAGATCGAACATAGGGAACCCTCAGGATCGAACCTCAAGTTGTTCCTCGATCCTTCTGGAGATGGGCTATGAAGTGTCATAATGATCGTCAAATCGGACTCTCTGATTTTAGCCAAATACAGCTTCTGCTCCTAACGTATTTTGAACTAAGAAACAATGATACATGATTGTTACCATTGTCTAATGGACGTTTTGATTCTTTTGTCCAAATGAAAAATGAGATAAGACTTATCATAAGTCTTTACTTATTAATTCCAAATAAATTCTAAATAGCCACCTATTATAGAAGATTAAAGAGTCATTTTCTAGGATACCTAATGCTTCCACGTTACATTTCCTTGGGTGGGGGAGGGGGTTAGGCTTATATCATAATTCATTAATTAATAAGGTAATTTTCTGTTACCTGATAATTAACCAATTACCCGTATAATTAACAATTATCTCAAATTACCTAAAAATACTACTCATTTTTAAATATACTTTATACATCCTACTATCATGGTTATTTGGTACCTTGTATGGTACTAGTCCATAAATATCGATTATTAACGCTCAGCCCGTATTTTATCCCAATATATCAAACTTGGACGAAAATTTTAGTTTCTTTGACTTGCTTCCCCTCTCATCTTTACGAATTTACTCATCATTTGTTTAAAATAGCATAATCCTTATAATCTCCAAAAAATCTTTTTCCTTGTACTAGTGTCAATTACCTTATGACAAATTCAACGTACAATACTAATGGGTGTAACATCATCGTAATTTAATACTGCAAAACATAACATCATCATGATATAATACTGTGGGATGAAATATCGACGCAATATTGCATGGCGTAACATCATTTTCCCCTTTGGAACATTCATTCTTGAATGTTGACTGATGCTCATATCATTCTCTTAAACCATAGGTCTTGCGAATGCTTTACGGCTCTAACTTTGTATGTGCGCCTGACTTTTCTCTTCTCTTCCAACTTTTAGCCAATATCTAGGCTTCACTTTGTGAACACATACAAAATTATGTCAAGTTGTTCCTTTGGCCGTTATTTGCTTTATTACATCTAAATAGGCCATGTTATACCAAAATTTTTACTTTGATTTATCGTTACTGAGGTCTGCTACTGAACTCCAGGTTACTCTCATTGCTTATCCTATATGCATAAAGCTAAATCCTTTAATGATTCTTCATTACTGTTCATTAAGACTAATGGCCCAATCTAATCTTGTTCTTTGCAACTTTTACCCATCCATTGTTGATTCACTTCAACGTTGATCTGCAATCATACATTGATAACTTGAAATTTCTTTTATAATATATTGCCACTAGGGCTTATGTTGCATCATAGACTATTTGAACTAATTTTTCTGATCCACCAGGGTGATATGATATTATACTTCCATAACTGTATTTCATAGCATCCTAGTGTGACTCACCTTAAGTAGCTATTTTAATCCTGTCCAATTCATGAAATCTTTTTTTTTGTTCGTCAGACCGTTACTTAATCGAATTCCCAATCGTTATCCTCTATCTATCATAATCACACCCCCATTCTACAGTATTCCGTCTCTTTTAAATGATATTAGTCAAAGACTAATTTCAGTTCATTCAAGCTATATTGAGCTTTCTATAACTTAGAGGAACCAACAACTCCTTTGTTTTCACAGGCTTAATCCCAAGGACTTATCCATTTTTGACACCTTCTCACTTGCCTTCTCCTTATTCTTACTCTTGTCTTTCTAAAACCTGGATACTAAATCCTCGCATTTCTAGCCTTTTATCCACAATATGGACTATTCACGAACTTCTGCATTTTGAGTATCTTGCATGTTGTTCCCTTTTTCCTTTCTTACCGTAAGATCTTGTATCGTATCTTCTATCTATTTCATGACCTCCCTTCCACATAGGTATAATTCATGTTCACAACTTGAAGCTCTGTTATAATACATGCACCTCTGAGCATACACAATTTAGTGGGAGCTTCATATTGACTTCTTGAGGCTAGTACTTCTTCTAAGTGCCTTTATTGTAGAGCCGTTCTAGTATATGGTTATTGCAATATCTCCCTTGTACCTTTGATAGTAAGAGTACTTCTATAATATTCTCAATCACGATTTCTATAATTTCTGGGTCTAATAACTAAATTCTTAATTTGCTTCGTTGATGTAACTCTTTAGTTTTCTCCTTCTTCTAATCGGCCTTTTATTATCTCCCGCTCCGGGGTTCATGGTATTAGTTATTTTTTTAGTCATTCATGAGCACTCAGGAATATGCATGATACAATCCTTTAAAAATTTAATCCTTTGTTCATGGCCTGGGCTCAATTCTTTCTTTTAACATATACCAGAATCTTCTACGGTTGTACGTGTTGCATGTATAAACTCCGAACCCCTAAATACATTCATAGCGTAATCAACTCCGGATCATTGATCAAATAATTTCTTTTGTCCCATCTTAGCTTTATTTCAATGTAAGCTATTACTTTCTGTGGTCTTGTTGTCCCTTTGTTGCGTCCATACTTAGGTTATCTTAGTGCCCACACATTCCAGAGTTTTTGTGCAACTCATATGATCTCGAATATTAATTTTAATACTTCTCATTCATTAGCCATGGTAGGTGCCACTTTCCTTTGGAATGCTTTCAATGTTGTTGTGAGACTATTGTTACACGACCATTTCCACTTTAGGTCGTTATGCTTTGGTTGAAGCCTTATACCTTATTTCCTCAACTAGACTTTTATTGTGTTACTTAGGGGGGAATCCTCTGACTCTTGTAAGGCTACAAGCTTATCACATTGTATGCCTGAAAAACTATTTGATGTTCTTCCTCGCCTATAATTACCCGTAGTTACTTATATCCACGTCCGTGTGCTTGTAGTAGGGGTGTTCATGGTTCAGTTTGGATCGATTTTTTCCTAAAAAGAAACCAAACCAAGTAAGTCATTTTTTCAAATATTAGAACCAAACCAAATCAATTTAGTCGATTTTTTATCGATTCGTTTTATGTCAGATTTTGTCGATTTTTCGGTTTTTTCAGTTATTTGTCCGTTTTTTCTTAAATATACGACATACAATACCAAACACATTTTTCGAGATCACATTTTCAACATAACACTATCAAATCAATTGCCCATTGAGAAATCTATTATTTACCAAGATATATTGATGATAATTGAATCAAATAGTGATGAATAATTTAAGGACTCAATTAAAAATATATTATTTTTGACACGAAATGAATTATTACACTTAACAAAATAAAACTACAAGTCAAACTAGAATGTAAATGTAAAGAACTGNTTTATATTGGGTTTTGTCGGTTTTTTTTTCCGGTTATTTGTTAGTTTTTTCTTAAATATAAGACATACTAACAAACACATAGTCCGGAGACCACATTTTCAACGTAACACTACCAAATCAATTGCCCTTTGAGATATATCTTATTTACCAATATATATTGATGATAATTGAATCAAATAATGATGAATAATTTAAGGAATCAATTAAAAATATATTATTTTTAATACGAAATAAATTCTTAAACTTAATAAAAGAAAACTATCAATCAAACTAGAATGTAAAGGTAAAGAACTACATACAAAAATGCAAACTATTAACATTTACCATTAAATTTTTGAAACTTTGTATAAAAATATATATATATATATATATATATATATATATATATATATTAAATTTTAAATAGCTACTCCTATAGTCGGCTTGGTTCACTTTTTTTCTGATTAAAACAAAAACCAAACCAAATTTGATTAGTTTTTAAAATTCAAAATAAAAACCAAACCCAACCAAAAAGTATCCGTTTTTTTGGTCGGTTTGGTTTGGTTTTCGATTTGGTTCGACTTTTCGGGATTTTATGAACACCCCTAGCTTGTAGGGTTACTCCTGAACTAATGTTTTGACTGTCTTCACGGTGGCACTTTCTTTTATTTCTGTAACACTTATACGGTACCTTTTTAACTTCCCTAACTCCTATATAGATATTTTTCAAAGATCATGATGTCATAACTGTGAGGCTGAATTCTCTATATTGGGGTTCCCTATGTTTATCTTGCATGATCTGTTGATTTGTCTGTATTCTTTTGTTTGGCCATAGCTAGGCTCTTCTTGAATCAACTACTAATTTCTTGTTGGCCCATTCCCGTATCAATATTCCGCATAATCTTTTTTTTTGGGGTTATTTCCTTTGTCTTAACGTACCTCTCGCACTGGCTTCTTATTAATCAATAATATCTCAGCCTTACTTCCTCTCCCTAATGTCGTATTTGCATAATGCTCTAGTGTCGTAGCATATCTGTAAGCTTTGAATAAGTGCAATCTCATCCCTTTTTTAGCTTTATTGCATTCTTCCTTTACCATTCCATAATTACTAGAACCATTTAATTCTGACGTAATGTCACGTCATTCCATATTCCCCCCTTTACAGGATTACTAGGAGTTGGAGCAACGACAATCTGCCTATAGATGTTCTACCTATTCATTTTTGGCGTCCTTTCACATCATCGATGACCCTTACTCTTTTTGCGGTAATCCTTTCGTACTAAGGATAACATAATTCCTTACTCGCGAGGTGAGTTACTATAACTGGAACATACACTCTCTTAAGCTCAATTTTGCTCACGTCTCTTACTTTAGGGAAACGTCTTCCTAAATGACCATTCTCTGAATTTTTCACGAATCTTACTCTATTGTCCGTTTAATTATTTTTTGGTAAATATTGTCCGTTTTGTTATTGCCGGTGCAAAATCTGAAATTCTCATGATGTCGACAATTATCAAATCACTAAATCCCAATTTATTATGCCTCATATTTCCAATGTGCCTACTCAACTTCCTTCTCCTCGCAAATAAGCCCAAGGGACCTACCCTCGTCCAGAGATTTTCAGAGCCTAACCCCATGACGGAGCTGCTCAGACCTAAGCCTGTCAAAGGCCTGCAAAAGAAAAACCCGATAAGGAACGGAAGATGCGAGATTCGGAAGGCCTGCGCCAAAGCTCACCGCAAAGTGAAGTCGGCAGACTTCCTTGAAGGCCTAACACACATCTGTTGGTCCTGTCCCCTCAAACCTGGAAGAATTAACCTCGGTTTAAGCATGATCACTCGAAGGAGCCATCCTTCCAGAACTAGAAACTTCAGGTGCAACAGGCTCAGATAATGTTTCCGTCTCAGAGGCCTGGCGCTGCTTCGCCTTGCTGCGAGCGCTATTGCCCTGCAAGTACATGACCCGCTTATTGTTGTCTTCCTTTAGCTCGGAAGCTGGCAACCCCTCCCCCTCTTTGGAGGACCATGGCCTTTCCTTTGGAGGCTCTCTGATACCTACGATAGCAAGAGTAATACATGAAAAGGGAAAAATGTCTCTCCAAATGAACAAGGAACAAGGAAAAAGCAGTATACAGACGCATCTTGAAGTTTTGCTTCCCATATGCCCCAGGACACAACTCACCACCTACACTTGTCGCAAGTCGAGTAGGTCACCAGCTTCAAGAACCAGCCAGGTAGATCATGAACTTCGCCTGGTGCCCATGAAATTGCTGCAGAAAAGAAGGAAACTCGGTTAGGAAACTAGCTTTCATAATGAGCAAATCTGAGAAAGTACAGGATGCTCCGCTCACGTGCATAATTCCACCCCTCAAGGAAGGGCAAAAATTTTACGGGAATAGTGCCAACTGTCTGGACCTGGACGAACCGACTAAACCACTCCCGATCTCCACCTTCCTCAGCATCAAGAACAAAGGGCGTAGATAAACAGCACCAAAAGATCAGCAGACCTTGATGATGAAAGGGACGGTACAACTAGAGGAAATGGCTGAGTGTACTTTCAAGCCCCTCGTTCTACGCAAAGAACCTCATCTTCGACACAATTCGCTAAAATAATGGATGTATCTACGCAAAGGTGACCCGATACTTTAAAAATAAGTCGAGCACAACCCAATCAAGGGGGCCCAATGTGAAAAGGTACTAGTACACATTCAAGAGTCCATCGGCAGGGTTCGTGATACCCTCATCCGAGGGAAGCACCTGCAATACTACCTATTACCCTCATCCACAAACTTTCCTCACCAACTCAACATGCTCCTCTCTTATTAAAGACATAGTCTTCAAGATAAACTCTTGTAGATCCGAAGCACTAGGAGCGAAACTCTCCCCTCTCTACCAGGAAAACCCTGAAGTAGCAGTCATGGCTATGGATAGACTAGAGATCTGAAGAGACAACCTACACAAACACCCTAGTACTAAGGTAATGAAGGACTCGACGCCGAAATGGAAGGATAGCTATCTAAAATAGTGGGATCTCCCAAGAAGCGGAAGCAACCCCATATATATGTGAGGAAACAATAACGGTCCCCCTGACCAAGATAGGTATCGGGAGGCCAATAACTTTGCTGCGATTCCCGAGGTGGTACCTGGCCTCGAGGAACTCCATCAAAAAGAAGTTAAGCTTCAAGGAACAAACAACATCATCTCCAGTCCCGAGGTGGTACCCGACCTCTAGGACTTCCATCAAAAAAAAGTTATGCTTCAAGGAGCCAACGACATCATCTCCAGTACCGAGGTGGTACCCGACCTCAAGCACCTCCATAAAAAAGAAGTTAGGCTCCAGAAACCCTTCAGCACCTTTACAGAGTTTGAGATGGTACCCGGTCTTGAAGTTTTCTTTTCAAGGAAAATAAGCACTTTGGGCTCCGTTCATGAGGACTCAACTTCAGGACATCGCCTAAATTTGGGCAACCCCTCAGTAGAGGCCTATATACAATGCCTTCAAAATTATCTACATCAAGTTCGAAGCAAATCTCGAGGTGCTTGAAGATGACCCTCACTCATATATGCTCTCAAAATCTTCAAGTCTTGATGTTCTTTTTCATGTGACTCGAGGGTTCAGGCGGCCCGAGTCTATCGAACCAATTTTGGTTTGGACCAAGGAATGACGCTGGGCTCAAAAAGGAGCCATTTCTGTCAATCGAAGAGTCAGGCATCACAATCGTTTCCCATCACTTCGTTCTGGGAAACACGAAGACTATCTATATGCGGCAAAATCAGAGGGTCCAATTTCTTGCTTTTAGTTCATTTCAGAAAAACATTTCGAGGCCTCGTGGATGCAAAGTTATGGCCGAGTTTCCTCCCTTAAGGCTCATTGAGGCCCAAACTAAAGGGAATATCGTCGAGGCTAGAGTAAAGATCGGGAGTTTCCAAGACACGCGGCTACGTCTGACAAAGTCGATCTTACCAGAACCTGCCCGGAACCTTTATTGGGGTGTCACGTCTAGCTGTCTTATCTCCATATCTTTATAATCAATGCATTTTGTACTGCATGGGATTCTCCTTCTATAAAAAGGGGATCCTTATCATTTTGTAGAGGGACTATTGTTGCTCCAACTATTCTGCACAAGATAAATAACAACTCTCTCCCTTTATTTTCTCTCTAACTTACTCGTTCGTGATTATCACTTTCATTTATTACGTTCATACTTGTTCTTTATTTATTGATCTCAATAGGCCGTGAAGATCCTCTAACGATTATATTCTAACTATTAGCCCTTCCCTGATAGCTCTAGCCCAAGCCTAGTATTCATTTCAAGGCCCCTCATCGGTCTGACCGAGGCCCGAATAGCTGACCCCTTGGTTTGATTATAACTCCATTTTAGCTCGTATTTTATCTTTTATCTCCACATATCTAGCATCAACTACTTAAAAAACTAGCATAAAAGTAGATCACGTATTTTTAGAGTCCCATCAACAAATTTAATTGTTATTACCATTTTCACAGTAAACAGATCTATTTTTGCAAAAAATAACGGAATCCTTTTAAACGCGAAATGCTTTGATGGAAAGTATTCTTCGATTACTCGGTATAAGTATAAATATTTTTTTCTATTAAGGGCTTGGTTATTCTATACTGGAACGGTTTGTTCGACTGTTTGGCCCGGTACATCATTTTCCTATCCAGACCCCATTTAGTGCGTCTTGGCTTCTCCGAAGAGGTGTCCTTTCGGGGGGATGCCCTCTAATATTCGAGGTTGATTGAAAAGAAGACTTGAATACTTGTTGAGTCTTCCCTAGGTAGCATATATATGTTGCCTCGTTAAAAAACTTGCCGGTAAAACCCTTCTTGGGATAAAAACCCAGCCGAAGGAAAATAGTGCAACGTATTCTTTTAGATCCTAAGGCCTTCGAGTTGGAAAGTGTTTTGTCCATTTAGATTGGATATCTGCACATAGGTTAGTGTAAAATGTAACTAAAAGGGGAGATGATCATACCTTAGTGTTGACGGCTCTCGGGCCCTGATATGTTTCAATCACTTGTTATGAGGATGCGGTACCGTCCTTTGCTTTGTTCGGTTGGGATTATCCAATAATATAGCTTGTTATCGCTATTTTACTATTTGATTATCCTTTGGATCCTTCAATGGTGGAGGTATCGATGCCGGTGCCACATTATGTACCACGAACATCTCTTTTACTGTATGTTGTTCCCCTTAGACGATTTTTAACCCATCCTTTATCGAAAATTTCATCATTTGATTGAGGGTGGATAGTACTGCTCTCATGCAGTGTATCCATGGCCTCCCGAACAAGGCATTGTATCTCATGTCTCCTTCGATGACATGGAATTTGGCATTTTGGGTTATGCTAGCCACGTTGACTGGCAGGATGATTTCCCCTTTCATTGTTTCGCTCCCCATGTTGAACCCGTTGAGAACTCGAGAGGCGGGCATGATTTGGTCAAGCAGTTTGAGCTGCTATACCACTCTCGACCTGATAATATTGGTTGATCTACCTAGATCCACAAGTACACGTTTAATTTGGAATGTATTCACAAGGAAAAAAATTACAAGTGCATCGTTATGAGGCTGAGATAGAGCCTCCATTTCCTCATCACTGAATGTGAGGGCATCATCGGGTATGTAACCTCGAGTTCACTTTTCTCTGGTGATGGATATTTTTGTTCTTTTGGTCACGGGTTCTTGTGAGGTCATGGAGCATCTTTATAAGGGTGGGGTCGGTTGCCGACTCGTTGTTGCTTGATCTTTCTGGTACCTGTTCGGCTCGGGGAGCCATTTCCGGTGCTACCATGCTGGGAGTCTTTTGGTGGCTTTGCAGCTGAGCAATGGCCAACTGTTGTGCTTGTAAAATTTTGAAGATGTCATGAAGGCTAACCCCTTGTTCTTCCTGACCCGGGGTTTTTTGAGCTTCCTGTTGATCTTCCTGGTGTCTTCTCATGTTGGTATGGGAGCTTTCTTAGACGTTTTGAGCATTGTGCGAGACCACGTCCACAGGAATTGGTTCTGGTGCATTCTCAGGGTTTCGTGATGGTACACCAACACCTGGAAGACCCACACCATTCTCTCCACGGTCCTCAAGATTGTTGTTTTCACGTGCGTTTATTGAGTTCGATATTTTGATCTGAAATCAAAGATCTTGGACAAGAAAAAATGTAAAAGGTAACTTACGTTGTAAAATGAACCAGAAAGAAAATAATCACTATTATTTTTACCACTACGATGGGCGCAAACTGTTTACCTTGAAAATAGTAATTACAATTAGATTTAATTTTGTGATTCTAAAAATATGTAATCTATTTTTATGCTAGTTTTTTTAGCTAATAGATGTTAGGTGAAATAGTATGAAATAAGATAAGAGCTTGTAGGTAGTATAATAACCAAATTGAATGGCTGGAAATCGGGGCTTGGAGGTCGAGTCGGATGCTCGGCTAAGGGCAATCGAGGAAGGATTAACAGTTACGAGAGTTCCGATGGCGGATCTTTATGATCAATAATTAGCAATAAATGAATAACAATAAATAGAACACTATGAATATAAGCGATACATGTAAGTAGTGAAATCAATCGAATATGTTAAGTTAGAATGTAGAGAGAATGTTCTTTCATATTAAATATTATGTATCAGATGCCTTTACAAAATGACAAGGATCTCATTTATATATCAGGAAGAATCCCAACATAGTACAAATGCATTTATTACAAATATATGAGGCTAGTATAGCCATCTAATGCAATGATATGGGTCTAAACTAGCCTACTAGACTTTGTCAGCTCTAGTCACACGCCTTGGGAACTTTTCACTTTTTTACCATAATTGTCGATCTGCACTATCCCGAGGTCGGACATCGATAACCCGTCGGGTGTAAATCTCGACCATGGCCTAGAGCCTTTGGAAACGTGCTTATGAAGCGTCATAATGACTGAAAATTTGAACCTCCCATTTTACCGCATATAATAGGCTTAGAGTAGGATCCTAACATCCTTTCTTGTCTTTCCTATGAGATGGTGGGACACGTCTTTTGTTTGGGTGCTAGCGGCTTGTGATGATGTTGCAGATGAGGTGTAAGATAATTTACCATGATATACGGGTAGGCCAATCTATAGTATTTAGTGTCCAGTTATAGACTGCAACTTAGGCATGGTAGATTCACTTGAATGTGGTTGTAATATAGGATTTATTAGTCTGATATGTCCCTAGAGATAGGAAAGGTATGGTGATCTACGAGACAGCTAAGTTTTCACACAGTTAGTTGCATGGAGATTTAGCGAGTACCTCCTTAGCCTTTAGGATAATAGAGTATACTATTGCGGGGTTGGATAAGTTACCAAGATGGCTATATAATAAGTCTTATATATCTAAGAACTACACTTGGAAAGTTTAGGTATAAAAGAAAGAGCTTGCTTAAGATGCAAAGGAAAATTGGGAATACATCAACATCGACTTGGTTGACTACTTAAGTCTTTTGACATAGACGTACCATTGAGATCTCAGTAGTTCATTAATAGAGTGGAACGAATTCTTACATCTAATGGATGAGTAAGATGGGGATAGGGACATAGATGGGTAAGATTATCTTTGGTTTGGGAGATCCAAGGTTTGTGTAATTCCTTATGATATATTTTCCTCCTATCCATCAGAATGAAGGTGTGACTATGAGAGTTTGTATGGATTGAATGTAACGATCCATTCAGTTATTTTAAATACCAAAAACCCATTATCATATTTTAAGCTTTCCCTAGGTTTATTTGATAATTTATGATTTGTGGGAATAGATGATTTGGGTCCCAAAAGGCGCGGGAGTGATTTGAAATACCTAGTCCCTAACTACTGGCGTAAAGCTACAAGAGTTGACTAAAGTCAACATTTTGGTAAACAGACTTAGATTAGTGATTTAAAGCTTCCACAAGATTCGTATGATGATTTTTTATCTTATACGTATGTTTGTATCGGGTCTTGGATGGCTTGGGGAGGATTCAAATTTTTTGGTTGAAAGTTAAAAATTTGAATAACCTTAGAGTTTGTTAGGTTGACTTGGGATTAATTGTTGTGTTATTGCATTTCGCTTTGTGTTTGGAGCCCTTGGATAGGCCCATATAGGTAGGGATAATATCTGTATACATACTATTTTCCCCAGAACTCAATTGTGAGCTTATACTGGGTTTGTTATTGTTGGATAGGTCCATATAATTTATTTGGACTTATTAGAATGGTTTAGAGGTGATCCAAATGGTTTGAAAGTGGTTTAGACCTATCTGTGAAATTGGAACCTGAAGAAATTAAGAAAGTTCATATTTTTGGCTTGATCTCGATTCTTAATGGGAACGGACATAAGAACTGTAAAATTCCAAAAAAATAAAAAAAAATCAAGTGAAGATGCTATTTGAAAATTAGAGTTGTGTTTGGACATGAATATAATTTTGGGTTATTTTTAAATTTTTGTGAGTTATCTGAGTAAAAATTTTGAAAAGCAGGTTATTGGGGCTTTTTAAATTTTTTATAAATTTCAAAATGCATTTTCAATTAAAAATAAAAAATTTTATGGCTACTGATTTCGAAAAAGATGAAAATTTTTCAGAAATAGTGAAAAACTTTTCATGGCCAAAGAGGGTCTAAAGTTGTGATGTTTCTGAAAGTACATTGAGCCCTTGAACAAGTTTATGTAGGATGTATGAACTAGTAGAGATAAATGGAAAGGGTTCGGAGGGGCTCAAGTGAGTCTTAACGTGTTCGAAGAAGATTTGAAACTACTTTGGAGGCGCAGCCACTCTGAGCACCTATATCACTGCGTTCAGTGGTTGGGGAGCCCAACCCAATAGGTTTTGGGGAATACATATGTTAAGTGGCAAGCCCACTAACCTGCGATGGCTGAGGCGTTGAAAGAAGATTTTTTGCCCAATATTTAACAACTCGATTTTGTAATTTCTTATCTCTTTTTTAACCATTTTGGAGACTTAGGTAGCCTAGTTTTAAGAGGTATTGACCTATATCTTCATCCAAAAGCTTGAGGTAAGTTAATTGTTTGGCTCAAAAGTCAGCAATATACTTTGTAAGCTAGAAAATAATTAAAAATGTGAAAGGGTAAATTCATAATTAAATATAATAGACCTAGAGATGTAAAAATGATGCTATTGTTGTATATCTAATATTGTAAGATGATAACATGAACTCAAGAGAAGATGTTCGTTTGAGATAGAGATAGAGAGAGAATAGGATAAAATGAGAGAGTTGTATTATTCAAGAATAACACTGATGCTCCCTTTTACAATGGGAAGGTCCCCTTTATATAATAGGAGACCTTCCTCGAAATAATTATAAAAGTACAAAACGTAGTCGACGTCCTCCTAGCGAGGGCACCAGGTCTTAACCGGCTTCGCCTTTGTCCTTACGTCAAAGTCGTACCCTTACTTTAATAGACGTATGCTTCACTGGCCGTACCCTTCGGAGTAGAGACGTTGAGGGCAAAAGTTGATCCCATATAGTTAGTCCCTCTGGTTGTTTGAGGCGTATCCAATAGACGTCTTCAATGGGCGGACATGCAGACCTCGTCTTTGGAAAATTTGTCCTCACTATGGGGGTGGTGACGTGAATGAGGTGAAATATATGGCACCGCCGAGCTGGTGACGCATGGCCCCCTTTTCGAAATAATGTCAACGCCCCTATCTAGGATTCCGCCATCTTCCGGTGGTGAAAGGGAAAAGGCAGAGAAGGCCCTTGTCCCTCTTAGTATAGACAACGTCCTCCCGAAGGAGATGCATGTTCGCAGGGATTTCCCGACTAGGAGCCCAGCCCTTCCCTTGGAGCACAACGAGTTATTACAATCCCACTTAGAAGATCTTCAGGAGACGTACCATATTTCGGACCGCGCAGAAATGGTGCCGGCCGGGACGGACTATGCCAATGTGCACCGGCCCGGGTACTGCACATTCTATGAATACCCGTTCTTGCTTGGTTACAGTCTTCCAATCTACGCCATAATGGAGGAGCTTTGCCGTTTTTACAACGTGTGTCCGGCTCAGCTCACTCGTTACACCTTGAAGGTGTGCCGTATTATGACCACCTATGCGGCCAGGGCTGAGTGCAGTGTATCGGTCCACCACATGTTACAGTTATTCAGCCCTGGTTACCTGAGGGGTACCATGCTGCAGCTGAAAAGTCATGGCACAAGGGTTTTGGTTGTTAAAGCCGATGACAAGACTAACTGCCGCTTTTGGCATAAATACTTCTACATCAGGACGGAGCACCTGGTGTCTAATCCCAAAGGGTTGCCGGAAAGATGGAATCTAAAACGTAAGTATTTTTACTTGTAGAATTCAGGACTACTTGTGATTTCGACCATACTGCCATTGTGATTTCTTTGCTTTCCCCCCTTTCTTTTTACAGCGAGGGCTTCTCCACCTCGGTTCATTGAAAATATTAGGTCATGGGTGGAGAGAATGATTCCATATGCGGAGGAATGCCGCACCTTGGCTATATTTCATGAACGATACGGCCCGCCAGGTAAGTCTTTGGCTATGGTTTGGAGGTTTCCTTAGGTTTTGTTACCTAACTTATTCATGTTGGCAGGTCGAAGCGCCCCTAAAAAGAAGAAGAAGAGCATTGTTACATCGCCTGGGGTGGGGACTGACTCTGAAGACGATTAGATACCCTGTGGCTCACCTAGTGATGGCGCTCCGAAGGTTCCTCAACCTGAGGTTGCGCCTATGGCAGTGTCCACAAGTGAAGCGACTCCTTCACTGCCATCCCCACGGCCTGTGGAGGAGACTTCCGAGGGTGAGGAGCCGCCGGAAAGGAAAAGACGCCGGTTGATGACTGGCAAGGGGATAGCCACAGAAGATAAGAGGGCAAGTGAGCCCCGTCGGGAGTCAAGGCCGGTTTTTATGGCTGATGCCATCCGTTCTGGGAGGTCAGCTCCCTAAGGGAGGGCAGTTCCTGACGCCACCCCACCATGCATTCTAGAGAGTGGCTCGTCGGCTGCCGCTGAAGAAGCGGGCGATGGTGAGAGGGTGGACCCTGAGATCGCCCCCCGCGGATGCAGATGCATTAACGAGAGGTTCGACCCGCGTGGGGATGACGACGGGTAGATCCAACCGCTGAATTCTGATCCCAGGTGGGTATAACCTGTTGCAGCACAGCGAGCAGGCCGCAGCGGATATGGGCATATTATGAGTAGCTGCTGAGCGTGAAATATTAAAAGGTGTTAGCGACGGGGAATTATCCCGGAGGGTTGCTGGCGCGGCCTTGCAGGTATATTTTGATTTTCTTCACGTATCGTAAAGTAAACTTTGATGCATACTGACTTGCCTTTCCTCTTTTTCCTCTTCTTTAGACTCTCATGTTGGAGGTAGAGAGGGGGCAGCAAGCGCAAAGGAAGGCCGCCACCTTTAACAAGGTGGCTTTAACAAGGTGGTAAATAAGTATCGGCGGTGCCGTGCCAAGCATCAAGTGTTGGTGGACCTACTCAAGTAGGACCTGGAATTTCAGGTTTTTCGTGAGGGCTTGGAGCAGTCGGAGGCCCAGCTGAAGCGTAGGGTGGTAGAGCTGGATCAAGTTGATGACCAGCTGATGGCCGCTTTGGCTCGGAATATTGAACTGGAGATTCTTCTCCAGTCAAAGGAAGAGGAACTGGAGGTTGGCCATGGTGTAGCGGCGGAAGTTGCTGATTTGCGAGCCAAGGTCGCTGACTTAACCGCCGAGCTCAATGCCAAAGTGGTTGAGGTTGAGGCCCTTAAGGAGACTGTTGCGTCCAGGTCCGATGAGGATGCGCATGGTGAGGCACGGGAGATGTGGATTTACGCCGAAGCCAATCTACTCGTGTTCGAGGAATTCTTAGATGCGGGCCGAGCTACTGAGGCGGAGGTTCAGGATCAGCGTTGTATAGCTCAGGTCCCCTGCGAAGCCTGCGGGTATAGTTTCGATTCCCCAAACCGGGCAGGCTATAATTCTGAAGACGTTAACCATCTAGGTTCCGGGTCCTGGATCTCTGCAACTTATCAGGCTGGGGGCGGCAGTGGACGAGATGGCAGACCGGCGGGGGGCGGTTCACGGAATGGCGGACCTCCTTAGGACTTGTATTCATTTTGTTTTGCTGTATTTGGAGAGGTAAATGGGTCCTTTTGTATATGTATTTTTTTTATGATAATGGATGTTATACTTTTGCTATTACTCTTTTCCCAAGTTGCACTCTTTAATTTTTGGTATCTCATCTTCGCAGAGTGGATGTTCGCTTGTTTGTAACGTTATTAGAGTGCTTCTCGAATGTTGCTTGTGTTATCCATCGATAAGAGGCGGCTTTGATGCTAAATTGTGGTAGATTTAGTTAATAGTGGCATTGCTTCATCTACTACTTACATGCCTTGCGCCGCAATCGAACAGGGTTGGCGACCGTTGGCGACGGCGGCCTTAGACGTATTATTGTAGATGGCCTTAGCCATGTATGTAACTTTTACAGTCGTCGAGTTACTCGTTTGTCGTAGTCGAACTAGGTCGACTTACTGACGATGATGGCTTTAGCCTTTCACATGTTGGGGACGGCCTTGGTCGAATACGTAACCTCGACTGTCATCGAGTTATTTCGTTTCTCGTAGTCGAGCTGGGTCGACTTATTGACGACAGTGGCCTTAGCCATTTGCACGTTGAAGATGGCCTTGGCCATATACATGACTTCGACTGTCGTCGAGTTACTTCATTTTTCGTAGTCGGGCTGGGTCGACTTATTGACTACGGTGGCTTTAGCCATTTGCACATTGGAGATGGCCTTGGCCATATACATGACTTCAACTTTCATCGAGTTACTTCACTTGTCGTAGTCGAGCTGGGTCGACTTATTGATGACGGTAGCCTTAGCCATTTGCACGATGGAGATGGACTTGGCCACATACTTGACTTCGACTGTCATCGAGTTACTTCATTTGTCGTAGACAAGCTTTGTTGACTTATTGATGATGGTGGCCTTAGCCATTTGCACGTTGGAGATGGCCTTGGCCATATACGTGACTTCGACTATCATCGAGTTACTTCGTTTGTCGTAGTCAAGCTGGGTCGACTTATTAACGATGGTGGCCTTAGCCATTTGCACGTTGGAGATGTCCTTGGCCATATACGTGACTTCAACTGTCGTCGAGTTACTTCGTTTGTCGTAGTCGAGCTGGGTCGACTTATTGACGACTGTGGCCTTAGCCATTTGCACGTTGGAGATGGCCTTGGCCATATACGTGACTTCGACTGTCGTTGAGTTACTTTGTTTGTTGTAGTCGAGCTGGGTCGACTTATTGATGACGGTGGCCTTAGCCATTTGTACGTTAGAGATGGCCTTGGCCATATACGTGACTTCGACTATCGTCGAGTTACTTCGTTTGTCATAGTCGAGCTGGGTCGACTTATTGACGACGGTGGCCTTAGCCATTTGCACTTTGGAGATAGCATTGGCCATATACGTGACTTCGACTGTCATAGAGTTACTTCGTTTGTCGTAGTCGAGCTGGGTCGACTTATTGACGACAGAGGCCATAGCCATTTGCATGTTGGAGATTGTCTTAGCCATTCATACCTTGGAGATGGCCTTAGCCGTTCATACATTGGAGATGGCCATAGTCGTTCATACATTGGAGATGGCCTTAGCCGTTCATACATTGGAGATGGCCTTAGCCATTCATACATTGGAGATGGCCTTAGCCGTTCATACATTGGAGATGGCCTTAGCCGTTCATACATTGGATATGGCCATAGACGTTCATACATTAGCGATGGCCATAGCCGTTCATATATTGGAGATCATGCTAGTCCAGTCCCTTTGTCATGTAAGCTAAGAGAGCGTATGGAGTGGCTGGTATAATAAACTCATTCCGCAAATATTTCCAGGTGTCCCCTCTGCCGCTTCGTTAAAAACCTTCCCGAGAAAACCTAATTGGTACAAAACTCGGGTAAGGGAAAAAGAGTGCGACTCAGGAGACGCCTTTTAGAAATGGAAATACTTGAGGTGGGCGACGTTCCAATTGTTTTGGAGCGTCTTTCCTTACATTGTTTCTAATTAAAATGCTCCTTTATTTGCTGCTACTATGATTTTGTATGGTCCGTCCCAGTTGGTGCCCAACTTTCCTTCACTTGGGTCTTTTGACGCCAACGTTTTGGCTTTGAGGACGTAGTCACCCACTTTGAGTGGTCGTATTTTGGCCTTCTTGTTGTAGTACCTTTTGACTTGTTGTTTCTGGGCCACCATTCTTATGTGGGCCATTTCTCTTCTTTCCTTGGCCTTATCAAGGTCTTGAAGTCTGTTCATGTCGTTCTTTACTCCGCTTGTATGTGAATACCTAAAGCTTAGTTCGTCGACTTCGACCAGTATGACCGCGTCGATTCCGTAGACCAGTGAGTATGGTGTTTCTCTTGTGGAGGATTTGGGCGTGGTCCGGTGTGCCCATAACACTTCTGGTAGTAGCTCAGTCCATAGCCCTTTGGCGTCATCGAGCTTCTTCTTCTGCATGTTAAGTATCGTTTTGTTGGACGACTCTGCTTGGCCGTTAGCGGAGGGGTGGTATGGCATGGAGAGTATTCACTTAATATGCCATTTGTCGAAGAACTCCGTTGTCTTCTGGCCGATGAACTACCGTCCGTTGTAGCAGCTGATTTCTTTGGGGATGCCGAAGCGACATATGATATTCTTCCATATGAAGGTGATGACTTCCTGTTTGCATTTTTGGGCGTAGGCACCTACTTCGACCCACTTAGAAAAATAGTCAGTTAAAACTAATAGAAATCGTACCTTTCCTCGTCCTACTGGTAATGGACCGACTATGTCCATTCCCCATTTGATGAAAGGCCACGGGGAAGTGATCGAGTGGAGCGGTTCTCCTGGTTGGTGTATCATGGGGGCATATGTTTGGCATTGTTCGCATCGGCAGACATATTCCGCCTCGTCTTTCTTCATAGTTGGCCAATAGTTGTCGGCGCGTATTATGTAGCGCACGAGGGCGCGATTACCTGTGTGGGCACCGCAGTGACATTCGTATACCTCATCGAGTACTGGCGTCGTTCGGTGCGGCCCTAGGCACTTGGCCAGGCGTCCACCAAACGTCCTTTTGTAGAGCTCATGGTTTATCAGGCAATACCGGGCGGCTTGTACACGAAGCTTCTTAGCTTATTTTTTGTTAGGTGGGAGTGTTCCATCCTGCAGATAGGACACAAATGGTTGCGCCAGTCCCAAGTCAAATTTAAGAAGAGTACCTTAGTGTGATAAATGGCTGAATGGAGGAGGGTGACCACGCTTTCTTTGTCGAAGTTTTTTGTGGCTGCGGCCAATTTTGCTAGGTCGTCTGCCTCAGCGTTCAGTGCCCTGAGAACCTGTTCGAAGCGACACTTTTCGAGCTCAGTCATTAATCTGTGGATTTCTGACTGGTACTTTTGCAATCTCTGCTCCTTGATTTGGTAAGTCCAGAGACCTGGTTCACCATGAGCTGGGAGTCGCAATGGAGAATGAGTCACCAAGCTCCATACTTGATGGCTAGTTTTATACCTGAAATAACAGCCTCGTACTCTGCCTCGTTGTTAGTCATCTCGCGGCATCGTATGGACTGGCAATTTATTTCGCCCGTGGGGACCTCGAGAATGAGTCCCAGTCCCGATCCCGAGGCATTGGCGGCGCCGTTAGTGTAAAGAGCCCATAGGTCGTTGTTGGAGGGGGCACGATGTGCCTCTCGTTCCGACTTTGGCAGTATTTCAGCGCTGAAGTCGGCTATGAAGTCGGTGAGTACTTGCGACTTGATGGCGGTTCTCGGTAGATACGAGATATCATGCTCACTGAGCTCTATGGCCCATCTGGCGAGCCTGCCTGATAACTCTGGCTTATGTAGGATGCTTCTCAAGGGGAAAGTTGTCACTACTTTTATGGGGTTGCACTGAAAATAGGGTCGAAGCTTCCGTGAAGCTACGACCAACGCCAGAGCTAATTTTTCAAGGTGTGGATACCGTGTTTCGGCGTCTACTAAGGTTTTGCTAATATAGTAAATAGGGGATTGCGTACCTTTGGTCTCGCAAACCAATACTGTGCTGACGGTGACCTCGGATACGGCCAGATACACCAGCAGGGGCTCGCCTGGATTTGCTTTGGCCAGTAGTGGTGGCGAAGATAGGTACGCCTTCAATTTTCTTAAGGCTTCGACACATTCCTCATTCCACTATAACCCATTGTCCTTTCTCAATACATTGAAAAATTTGTGGCATCTGTTGGAGGATCGCGAGATGAATCTAGATAGGGAGGTTATTCGCCCCTTCAGCTTTTGCACCTATTTTTAGCTATTCAGCATCTCAGGTATTGCATCTATTGCCTTGATTTGATCTGGGTTGACCTCGATACCTCGTTGTGATACGAGAAATCCTAAGAATTTCCCTGAGGCTACACCGAAGGTGCATTTCTCAGGGTTCAGTTTCATCCCATACCTCCTCAATATTATGAAGGCTTCCTTCAGATGGTCGATGTGTTCCTCTTTCTTTGTCGACTTCACCAGCATATCATCGATATAGACTTCCATAGTCTTACCGAGCTTCTCTATGAACATCTTGGTGACCAGTCTCTGGTACGTAGCGCCTGCATTTTTGAGCCCGAAGGGCATTACCTTGTAGCAGTAAGTCCCTTGATGAGTGATGAAAGTCATCTTCTCCTGATCCTCCTCGGCCATCATGATTTGATTGTAGCCGGAGTAGGCATCTAGGAACCTCAATAGCTCACGTCCTGTAGTAGCGTCGATTAATTGGTCGATGTGAGGTAGTGGGAATGTCGGGCATGCTTTGTTCAGATCGGTGAAATCTACGCACATTCTCCACTTCCAGTTTTTCTCTTTGACTATGACGACGTTGGCGACCCATTGGGGGTACTTTGATTCCTTGATAGAGACGTTAGCCAGTAGTTTGTCTACTTCCTCGCTGACCACTTCAATGATTGTTGCGTTGAATTTTTTCCTCATTTGTCGCACGGGCGGATGTAATGAATCGACGTTCAGCTTGTGGGTGGCGATGTCTCGCGGAATTCCCAGTATATCTGAATGGGAGAAAACAAATAGATCTGCATGGTTAGTTAGGAATTCACGATACTTACTTGGGTTGACGAGGCCGTGCCCAATGTAGGCTTTCTTTGTATGGTCAGTGTCGTCCAATTGGACTGGGTCGAGATCTTCGACTGTTTCTTTACAGGCTTCCAAGACGTAGGGATCTCTAATGGTGTCCGGTATCGGGTCGACTTTAGTCCCCGACACGGCTAATTGCTATGCCTCCGCACTCGCCCCCTTCAGTTGTTGGGTGTGGGCGCAATCTTGAGCTATTTTGTAGCATTCCTGTGCGGTGCGTGGCTTGCCCCTAATGCTGAATACTCCCCTTGGGATAGGGAATTTGATCACTTGGTAAAGGCTTGAAGGGACCGCTCGCATGGCGTGTATCCACGGTCGTCCTATAATGATGTTGTACACCGTTTCTTGGTTCATCACATGGAAAGTTGTTTCCAGCGTGACTCCTCCCGCTAAGATGGCAAGTGTTATTTCTCCGGATGTCTGTTCCACTACATTGTTGAAACCAGTTAGTGTTAAGCAGCACGGTATTACCCTATCCTCGAGTCCCATTTATGCGAGGACCCTTGGGTGGATAATACAGGTGCCACTTCCGTCGTCGTCATGACTCTTTTAACATCTGTATTAGAGATATGTAAAGTAATAACTAAAGCATCATAATGAGGGAAAGACAAATCGTCGGCATCAGACTTATCGAAGGTGATACTGTCTTCGAAGTCGTCATATCGTTCATAGGCGATGGTCCGCTTCAGTCTGTTTCTGTTGGTGAATTTGATGTGATTGATCACTGAGTCGTCGCCGCCTCCGACGATCATGTTTATCATGCGTGTTGGGGAAGGTGGCTTTAGCGGCCCGCAGGGTTATTCCCGTCCGCGTGCAAAGTTGATTTTCCCTTTGTTGCTGAGTAATTCCCTCAGGTATCCCTGGTTCAGCATCCTGACCACTTCTTGTCATAGGCCTATGCGGTCTTTGGTTTTGTGTCCCCGTTCCTGATGGAACTCACATAGGACATTTGATTTCCTTATGGCAGGGTCTGATGTAATCTTCTGCGGCCACTGTACCTTAGTGCCCAGCTTCTCCAGTGCGTACACTATTTCTAAAGGAGACACACAAAAGTTATGGGCGGATAATAAGGGGAACGTCGCTGTAACGCGTTCGTATGTCTTGGTGGCGGATAGAAGGATCTGGTGTATGGATGATGTCGGTCTCTGTTGGAACGTGGGAGTTGTTCTCGCCGTCCTTCATTGCGTCGGTCTCTCCTTGTTTCTGAGTGTATCGTTGTTGGCCGTTGGGTCAACCCATTAAGATCATCCTCGTCCACTCGTACCTCGGCGCAATAGGCGTTGTGGATTTCCTCCCATATTGTAGGGGGATATTTCATGAGGCGGCTCATTAGCTTCTTGGTCGCCCTCAAACCATCCCTACTTATCCCCTTCTGGAAAGCGGCGACTACCATACCTTTCGATACGTTTGGCAGACTCATCCTTACCATATTAAACCTGGATAGGAAGTCCCTGAGCCCTTCTCCTGTGGTTTTTCTAACGGCGAAGATGTCGTTGACCCTTGCTTCCGCTTTCTTCGCACCCGCATGGGTGGTGACGAACTTATCCGCCATTTCTTCGAATGTTGATATCGCCTTGGCTGTTAACTAAGAGTACCATGTTAAGGCCCCTCCTGTAAACATCTCACCAAACTTCTTCAGTAGCACCGACGGTACCTGTTCTTTTGATAGATTGTTTCCCTTCACAGCAGTGACGTAGTGGATCAGATGATCCTCGGGATCTATGGTTCCATCGTACAACCTCAAGTAGGGAGGCATCTTGAAGGTCTTTGGGATAGAGTAAGGGGTAGCTTCTTCAGTGTATGGTTTTTCTATGAACCTTCCCACGTCGCGTTTTGGTAGCAACTTGGGGGCTCAGGGGATCTTGTCGACTCTCTCCTGCTGTTCCTTCATTTGGTCGCGGAGTGCCTTGTTTTCATATTCCATTTCTTCCATCTTCTTTAGGATGGTTGTTAGCGTACCATCGTTGGTCTGTTCCTTGATGGGTTGGTTATTTACTCGTGTAACCTCAGGTTCGCCCATGGCAGCGGTGGTGCTTATTGTCGGTACACGCCTGATGTTGCTTTGCGGTGATTTCTCAACCAAGCCACTTAGGGTGCTTGTTAGCCACTCTTCCAGTAGCTTTTTAACCACCGATGGTGCTTCATTAGCAGCAGACGTGGAAGCTCCTTTTTCGTGCAAGATCGTCAGATCTTCGGATGGGGAAGATGAGATCTCTGCACCTGGTGTGATGTTGGGGTTTGCATTCAGGATGCCATCATCACTGGCCTCGTTGAGAGGACCAAGGAGATTGGCAGTGACACCCATTATAGCTTTCGATCTTGTGTTATTTTCGGCCATCTTCTGTTTTCGTGTGGTGCAGAGAAAAGTAGCTAATTGATCTCTAGGTGGATACTATGATTTTGATTATCTAAATCCCCATAGACGGCGCCAAATTGTTTGGCTCAAAAATTAGCAATATACTTTGTAATCTAGAAAACAATCAAAAATGTGAAAGGGTAAATCCTAATCAAATATAATAGACCTAGAGATGTAAAAATGATATTATTGTTGAAGATCTAATATTTTAAGATGATAACATGAACTCAAGAGAAGATGTTCGTTGGAGATAGAGATAGAGAGAGAATAGGATAAAATGAGAGAGTTATATTATTCAAGAATAACACTGATGCCCCCTTTTACAATGGGAAGGTCCACTTTATATAATAGGAGACCTTCCTTGAAATAATTATAAAAGTATAAAACATAGTCGACGTCCTCCTAGGGAGGTCGTCAGGTCTTAACCGGCGTCACCTTCGTCCTTACGTCCAAGCCATACCCTTACTTTAATCGACGTATGCTTCACTGGGCGTACCCTTCGGAGTAGAGACGTTGAGGGCCAAATTTGACCCCATAAATTATTTTAACCTAAAACTATGATTTATGCATGAATCTATCACTAGATTTAACATCAATATATGGGATTAGAATAAGAGAAATTGGGGTTTTGTCCTAACTTTGTCAAAGTGTACTTTAAGGTTTTGAATACCGATTTTGATCCGAATTTGGAAACTAATCACATATTTGGACTTTTGGGTTAATGGGTCAATGGGATCCGACCTCGTAGTCGGATTTTAACCATGTGGGCTGGGGGTGGACATTTTGTTGACTTTCGAGATTGGATTAAAGATTGAAGCTTTCTCGTTAAAAGTTAGTTTATATAGCTTTATTTGATCTTTTTGTCTATTATCTAGTTAGATTTTGAGCGTTGGAGTCCAATGATAGAGGAAAGGGCAGTTTGGAAGGTTGAGTTACTCATAAGGCAAGTATCCTGACTAACCTATATTGGAAGAAATTTTCATAAAATAGACTTATGCGCTACATGCTACGTGTTTGGAGATGACATGTATGCAAAGTGACGAATGTATATGCAAATGCTAAGGTTATACCATGTTTAGGGGGCGGGGGAGGTTAGATTTTAGGCTTTTTTTTCATTGTATGGGATATGTTTATTCTTGTTTTATGCCTTATTTGTTGTATGACTACTTGAGAAACGTTATTCATGATAGAGATCTTGTCTAGAATTTTGATGTCTTATTTGGACATGATGGCTCCTTTGTACGATGGATGCATATTGTAGTCGTAGTCATACTTCTACACATGTGTACTTCTCTACATATCTATTTCGCAGCCCATGTGCATCATATATACGTATCTCTTATTCACGTGTATGCATCCCTATTTGCGGTTTTTGATCTGGATTGGTGACTTGGCATGTGAGTTATCCATGCATATTATATTACGCTTATTGAGTTGTCCGTGTGGCACATAAAATTGCATCTATCCCTTTGGAATCACGTGATTACAAATTTTACTTTGATTGCTATGTGTGCAATAATATTTGGTACCGAGGAGGTGTCCGTTAAGGTAAATTTTTAGTCTTTATCATACATAGACATTCCATACTCATGTAGAAGCATTTATCTTAATGTTTGATGCTGCATGTCATCTTTATATGTCTCTTTGGTGCCTTAAGTCATGCTTTGATTGTTGTCTCTGAAAGCATGCTTATTACATTCCTTATTGACTGTGCACCAGACTATGTATGTTCGTAATGTCTGGTTATTTATCTATTCTTGCACATGTTATGATTGAATAGGTGATGGGTGAGTGTCTTTTTTTCTATCTCAACCGCACCACTAATTCATCGGAGTTAGACTTTATTGAATACATGTTGATTTGTACTCATACCATACCTTTGCACATTTTATACATATCTTGGTGTTTGTCCTTACAATGGCTAGAAGGGTGCTTAGTAGCTTCACTTTAGAACTTCGTGGTATGCTGCTACGTTGGATTTGAACTGTAGGGTGTCCCTTTCTTATCTAACCAACAGTTTATTTTATTTCAGACTATACTCTTGTATTTAAGAATCAAATGTACTTTATTTTAATAGCTCATGACTCTTTACTATTAGGTTTTGGGATTGATGTAGTAGTGTTGTGTTATTATGTCAAATTCAGACGTAATTATCCTTATTCATATTAGGACAACTGATTATCCTTTGTTTTTTCCTCCTTTGGTGGACTATGAATGTTGGCTTACCTAACAGATTAGGTTTGGTACCATTAGGACCTTGGTGGGATTTTGGGTCATGAAAAGTTGATACTAGAGCCCTTGGTTCATAGGTTTTATGAGTCATGAGCATGTGTAGTAGAGTCTTTCAGATCGATATGGAGACATCTAGACTAATCTTCGAGAAGCTATACGAGATTTAGGAATATTTCCTTCTTTTTTTCTTTATTCTTCGTCCCTTGTTTTATCTTGATGTTTGAACCTTACTTTTCTATTCTCTTATAGAAAGTGAGGTCATATGCAGCCAAACGGTTAAGCAGAAGCCAATATCTTAGGCCGGGGACAGAGGAGGCAGGGCTCAGGTAAGGCTGGAGCTTAGACCAGGGCACGTATGGCAGCACCCCCGAGAGGTGGAGCACCCGCAACTACTCATGCACGTACTAGAGATGCTTATGAGGAGCCACCTAGCTCCAATGGTGGATCAGGTTGTTCCACTGGATCCAGCACAAGCTCCCAAAGGTTTTATTGCTATTCTAGTGCTTAACGAAACCATGGTCCGAATTTTGAGTTATTTTGAGGGTTTGGAACATGTACGGATAATTCTTACGATCCTAGATACTTCCCAGGCTGGAGAGGGAGCCCAAACCTCATCTAATCACACTCCAGAGTAGGTCACTGTTGTTGCACCCTATTTTGCACGAGTCAAAGCAAGATTCAACTAGTGATTTCCATGTTGATGATGAAAAAGAGTCGCCACCTAATATTTAAAGGTATACTACAGTACCTATTCGATTAGGTTTTATTTGTAAACATTGTAAGTATGGCTAGGTTTAAAAATACTTTACTTTTGAAACAAATGGTTGTTTCTGTGGCCGTAGTGAAATAAGGGTTATTGGAGAAATGGGTTTAGATATACCTTAAAAACTCATTTTACAAATTATGCATCCAAGTTTAGAAGAAAATCGTTGGAAGTTCTTTGATCGCAACTGTGGTCGTTTAGTTTGTAGAAAACTCGAGTTTAAAATTATTCGCCCAATTTTGGCTTTTAAAGAAAAAGGATTGTCGACTTTTCAATTCTGTTTTGAACTTCAAAAATTCATGAAAAACGATTAGTAAAAATGAAAGTGAAAACATTATAATAGAAATAATTAAACAAGTTGAAGTTATTTAACTGATGTAAGAGACTGTAATTCCTTTTGATATTACCTATAGTTTTTCAAATTCCCTTGGTTTCTAAAATAATTCAAAAATGATAAAAGAGAAAACCATTCGTTCAACATTGTCAGTGTTATATACACATAGAAACAACAACAAATTTATATAAAAGTGATAAAGCAAAAGGAATTGGACTCACTGTTTGGTCCTAAGGAATGTTAGGCCCAACGGACAACGAATAGAAGCAGTAACTTCAAGGGCGATGTGCACAAATAGCCAGTAACAGCACATGTCTTTACTTCAAAGCCAGTGTTTTAAATGTTTTTAATCTTTAGCCACTGGTTTAATAAAGTTATACCTGATTGGACGAAAATACCCTTCTATTATAACTTATACCTACGCTAACATTAACGAGCAGCAGCAACGCAGCAGCAACAACAACGCAACAGCAGTTCACTGTGATAGTCGAAATTGCTAAAAATTCTCTTACGATTTCGAAAATTCAACATTCTCATCCAAAAATCGATATATATTTACCATAAGTTATACTTTTATGTGTTTCTATTGATGTTTATTTTGACATTGTTATAGTCTTTCCGATTTCTATTGATTTTTATAGAGTAACTAGAAATTTCTTTTTTTATTTCTGCATTGATAAAGTTAAGGACATCGCCTCCTATGATAGTTCTGTAAAATTTGAGCACATAATATTAAGGACGTAGTGTCCTCATTTTGCAAATTGAATTGAAACAGTTAAGGACATAGTGTCCTTAACTTTGTTGATATTCTTCTGTATATTAAGGACATACTGTCATAGTTTTGAAAATTGTTTTGAAATAGTAAATGACACTAAGTCCTGAAGTTTGAGTTTCAAATTGAAAAAGTTGAGGACATTTGGTTCTTAACTTACACTTATTAGTTAAAACATGTCCTTAAGTTTCAATTACAGATTGAAAAGTTAAGGACACGAGTCCTTAAGTTTGATTTACAGGTTAAAAAGTTAAGGACATGAATCCTTAAGTTTGATTTGCAGGTTGAAAAGTTAAGGACAGGAAGTCCTTAAGTTTGACTTGCAGGTTGAAAAGTTAAGGACAGGAAGTCCTCAAGTTTTACTTGCAGGTTCAAAAGTTAAGGACAGGAAGTCCTTAAGTTTTACTTGCAGGTTCAAAAGTTAAGGACATGAGTCCTTAAGTTTGACTTGCAGGTTCAAAAGTTAAGGACATGAAGTCCTTAAAATATAATTACAGGTTAAAAAGTTAAGGACAGACAATCATTAACTTTGAATTCCAAGTTCATAAGTTAAGGACAGACAGTCCTTAAGTTTCAATTACAGGTTCAAAACTTAAGGATAGGCAGTCCTTAACTTTGAATTCCAAGTTGAAATGTTAAGGACACTTTGTCCTTAACTTGGTCTTGAACTTACAGTACATGTTCTTAATTATACAAGGATTGCTTTATAAAATATATCCTGAGTTTCCTATTCTCTTGACTTGAATGATGGAAACAATATGCATTATTGTTGTTTTTAATGGTAGATGGACTGAAGACTACAAATATCTTGATCATTAAACAAAGCTTGTTGTAGTACCTGAGTCAATTCGGTTTGAAGATTTCATTAAACAGATATTTGAGGTTATTGAATTAGATAGACACAAGTTTAAAGCAGTGATATGGTTTGATATTACCCTTGGAACAAGCAAAGGAATTCTTGTATCGAAAGATTTAGATCTTTACACATGTATAGAGTTACTAAAAACTCATTCACTCTTCAAGGGTTGTCGTTTCATTGTTGATATTTCGGAAAAAGGTTTTGGATCAACAAGCAATGAACAGATGATGGAAATAGATAGGGTTGAAGAGGTGCTTCAAACACATGTCAACAGAGAAACTCAAGATGACAATCAAGACAACTGTCAACAGATAATGGAAATAGATATGCATGAAACTCAACCAATAACTGAAGAGGTGCTTCAAACATTTGAGTATATTCAAGTAGAAGGACAAAGCATTATAGAGATTGACAACGAACAAGCTTTGGATATTCAAGTCTTAGAGAGTCCACCGGTAATCGAAAAAGTTACAGAAAAACCTCTACTCAACTAACTAGACGAAGATCAAATTTGAAACAAAAAGAATCCCCAACTACGATATTAAGAGATAATGCTTCGTTGGAAGAAATAAAAGTAGGATCAGTATTTGACAGAAGAAGAGTATAATTAACTGTTTTTTCAATATAGAAATTAAAGGACATTTTGAATTCAAAGTTGTTAGATCAAGCTCAACAAGATATTCGTTGAAATGCAATGATGATAGGTATTGTTGGTGTGTGGGTGCTTTCAAAATTAAAGATTCAACACTATTCAAGATAGTAAAGATTGAGACAAAGCATGACTGCTCTGTTAACATAATGAAAGTAGATCAAAGGCATGTTACTTTAAAGTTGATTAGTGGTTACATTATCGACAATCTTCGGGACCCAAGGTTTGAAGTTATACCAGCTTTTGTCATGGCAGAGATGGAAAAATTGCATGGACTAGACATTGGATATCATAAAGCGTGGCGTGCTAGTCAACATGCTTCCGCTTTAATAAAAGAAACTCTCGAGGCGAATTATGAATTATTGTCTTCATACTTGTATATGATGACAACTAAAAACCCGGAAACTTATACTAACATAAAGATAGACGACAACAAGTAAACAATCAAAAAAAGGTTTATTATTACATTTTATAAAATTTAGTACATGTTGTCATTAACCCTGTTAATTTTTGAGTTATAACAGAAGTTCAAGACTGGCTGTACTTATCTTTTGAATATGTAATTCAAAGTTAAGGACTGTCGTTGCTTAAGTTTTGAACTTTGAAATTAAAGTTAAGAACAACACGTCCTTAACTTTATAACTTGAAACTCTAAGTTAAGGACTGACTGTCTATAACGACCCGGCCAGTCGTTTTTAGAATTTACGCTCCGATCCCCCTAACTTCTTTCCCTAAGTTCATTTTTGCTATTTTGGTTTGCCGGCACGTTCGGTATTAGGATTCGGAGTGTCTTGGGACACTTAGTCCCTAAATGAGAGCTTAAGAGTTGAAAAATAGTCCGTATTTGGAACAGAGTGAAGACGACCTCGGAATGGAAATACTATGGTTCTGTTAGCTCCGTTAGGTGATTTCGGGGTTGGGAGCGTGTTCGGAATGTAGTTTGGAGGTCCGTAGCTCATTTAGGCTTGAAATGCCGAAGTTTGAAATTTTGAGGTTTCCGGTCCAAGAGTGAATTTTTGATCCGAGGGTTGGATTTGAATTCATGAAGTTGTAGTAGCTCCATCATGTCATGTGGGATGTGTGTGCAAAATTTCAGATCATTCGGACGAGATTTGGTTTGGTTTTTGATCGAAAGCGTATTTTGATAGAATTTGAAGTTCTTAGGCTTGAATCCTTGATTTAATCGGGTTTCCGGTGTTGTTTGAGGTGTTTTGAGGATTGGTGCAAGTTTGAATAAGGTATTAGGTGGTATTGGTGCTTTTGGTTGAGGTCCAGTGGGCCTCGGGATGATTTTGGATGCTCAACGGGCAAAGTTTGGAGTTAGAAGGAAAATGTAGCAGCAGGCTTCTGGTATTTTCGCTTCTGCGGTCCTGGAGCGGCAGAAGCGGAGCTGCATCAGTTGCTTCTTCACCGCATAAGCTGCCGTCTTTCCGCATAAGGGGAATTGCCCCATCCCAGGAGAACCGTAGAAGCGGTCTCCTTCCCGCGTAAGCGGAACCGCAAATGCGGTTTTGAGTCCGCAAAAGCGGACACTGCCCTCTTAAGTTGAACCGCAAAAGCGATTAGTCTCACCGCAAAAGAGGGACCGCAGAAGCGGTCCCTGGGCCACAAAAGCAGAAATCACAGGTCTGAAAAGGGATAATCCGAGGGTTTATTTCAAAGTTAGAAAAATCAATTGAGAGCTTGGGAAGAGGCGATTTTGAGTGGATTTTGAAGAGAAGATCATTGAGTAATGTTGCTTTGATCCCTTCTAGTTATATTCTATCATTTCCTAGCTTAATCAACCATTAGAATTCAAATTCAAGGTCTAAAATTGAGAAAAATGGGTGAAACTTCTTAGGCTTAATTTTGTGATTTTGAGTGGCCATCTGACCTCCGATTTGAGAGATTTTTATATGGTTAGACTCTTGAGAGTATGAGGGTTCTGAAAATGTGAAAATTATTCGATTCCGAGATGTGGGATGGAGGGACATTTTGGCCATTTTACCTATTTTCGCGGCCTAGCTTTAATTTCGATAGTCGAATTAGTTGTTACAATATTATTTAAGATTTGTAATTGAATTGAATAGATTTGGGACATTTAGAGTCGGATACTCGTGGCAAGGGCATCGTTCCATGGTTGATTTTTGCACCGGTTCGAGGTAAGTGGTTTGTCTAACTTTGTGTGGGGGACCTTTTCCCTTAGGATTTGCTACTTGATATTTGAGTGCCTTGTACGCGAGGTGACGAGAGCGTACTTGAGCTAATTATTGCAAACCCGTTTCTACTTGAAGTATTTAAATTGAGATTTCCTATTTACTAGTTCATTTTAGACTGTTAGTTTAAGCTTGTGCTGAACTATTTGCTTAAATGCTTAGCTGACTTAATTGTTTAAGGGATTTGCTGACATATCTGCTTAATTGTTTAACTGAACTGACTGTACTCTGTGATGCATGTTGGGCTAGGAATTTCTGCTACTTGTACTGATTTTAGTAATTATTCTGGGATTAAGAGTTGTTGTCGTTGTGTGTTTAAATTGGGACTACAGGACGGCTTTCCGGGAGATCCCCCTGCTTTCGATATATTCTGGATTTAGGGTGTGGGATACCAAGAGATCCCTGGCACATGCAGTTCTATACATCGGGATACAAAGAGATCCCCGACATACTTATTGAGGATACCAAGAGATCCTCGGGATACCAAGAGATCCCCGACATACTTATTGAGGATGCCAAGAGATCCTCGGGATACCAAGAGATCCCCGACATACTTATTGAGGATACCAAGAGATCCTCGGGATACAAAGAGATCCCCGGCATACTTATTAAGGATACCAAGAGATCCTCGGGATACACAGAGATCCCCGACATACTTATTGAGGAGACCAAGAGATCCTCGGGATACCAAGAGATCCCCAGTGTATATGATGAGGATACCAAGAGATCCTCAGGATACCAAGAGATCACCGGCTACTATTCCTCGATGAGAGCAGCATTCCTTGTATTGTTACCTTTGCTTTCTATTACTGTTCTTCCTTATTTGTCTGGTTTAGATTCTCGCGGTTGACTTTATTTAAACTGTTTCTGTTATATTATTATTTATTATGTTTTGCCTCAGTAGGGCCCTGACCTTCCTCTTCACTACCCAACCGAGTTAGGCTTGGAACTTACTAAGTACTGCTGTGGTGTGGTCACGCCTCTTCTGCGCATATTTTTCATGTCCAGATCTAGGTACCTCCACGCAGGCGCACTTCCAGTAGCTGCAGGAGCATTTTCGGAGACTTGAGGTATATCTGTCGCGTCCGCAGACCGAAGAGTCTCCCTCTCACTCTACCTTGTAGTTAGCTTGATGATATTCCGTTATTCCTTGTTATAGACATTTCCGGATGATTAGAGCAGCATTATGTTTTTCATTCTTAGTCGGTGTTGCCCGTGGGTTTCCGGGTCTTTGGGATGGTTTCAAAATTTAAAGTATTAAAGTGTATGTGCCAGGCGGCAACTGTATACATTACTCATGTTATTTAGTTTATGACTATAAATTTTGCAAATATTGTTACTTCCGCAATGTGTTAGGCTTACCTGGTCGTGAAGACTACGTGCCGTCATGACGTGTTCACAATTGGTGAACTAGGGTCGTGACAAGTTGGTATCAGAGCTCTAGGTTCATAGTAGTCATGGGACACAGGCCAGTTTATTAGAGTCTCGCTGATCGGTACGGAGATGTCCGTATTTATCTACAAGAGGCTATGTAACTGTTTAGGAAAATCTTCATTTCTTTTGAATTCCTTGTCATGCGATATTTTGACACCAATTCTAAACTTATGTCTTCTATTCTCTCACAGATTGTGAGGACATGTGTTACACGAAGGGACCAGGCCCCCGCACCCCCTGCTGCCGCCGTTAGAGGCCGAGGCCGGGGTAGAGGTCGAGGATGCGCCCGAGGTGCAGCCACAACACCCGCGCGTGTTGCCGCTGAGGTACCACCAGCAGATCCAGTTGGAGTTCAGACACCTGACGCGCCTACAGCTACTACTACTCCAACCCTTCAGGAGACTTTGGCACAGTTCCTGAGTATGTTTGATGCATTGATTCAGGCCGGATTGATTTAGGTTGTATCGACTACTACACAGATCGGGGGAGGGACCCAGACTCCCACCGTCCCCACTCTAGAGCAGCGAACTTCAGTTGTTCAGGTTCCAGGTGTCATGGCGACATAATATGTTGTCCCAGTTCAGCGGGTGGTGAGGACCTCTCGCCGAGTAGAGGACAGGTGGGCCCAGGAGAGAGAGGACAAACGAGGTCAGGAGGGAGAGTATAGAGGAGCGAGTAGACCTCATGGACCGTAGAGATATACTGGTCCTTATTTCTGAGGTAGGGTCCTTCATGGTAGAGGTTTTGTGGGTCAGCCCGCTCAGTCTGCATCTCAGAGTTCCCACGGAGTTTCAGGCGTTCAGGGGTCTCTGAGTACCCGTATCGCACAGTTTCCACTGCCACGCTAGTCATGAGGTTGCTTTGAGTGTGGTGACATAAGCCATATGGTGAGGTATTGCCCCAGACTTGGGAGGGGTGCACCTCCACAGACCTCTCAGCCACATCGTGCCCCGCAGAGTTCTCAAGCTTTAGTTACAACCGCAATTGCTACCCCACCTACCCGCACCGAGACTATTGCCTCCGATTCTGTCATCTCAGGTATTGTCATAGTTTGTTATTAAAGTGTATCGGTTCTATTCGATTTAGGTTCTACTTATTCATATGTGTCCTCTTATTTTGCTTCGCATTTGGGTGTGCCTCGGGATTCTTTGAGGGCCCCCGTTTCTGTTTCTACTCCGGTGGGAGATTCTTTTGTTGTGAACCACGTGTACCGGTCGTGTTTGGTTACTATTCGTGGTTTTGAGACCAGGGCTGATCTATTATTACTCGATATGGTTGACTTTGATATTATTCTGGGCATGGACTGGTTGTCGCCCCATCATGCTATTCTTGATTGTCACGCCAAGACTCTGACGCTTGCTATGCCAGGTATTCCATGTATTGAGTGGAGTGGTACCTTAGATCATACTCCCAGTAGGGTTATTTCTTTCCTTAAAGCTCAACGTATGGTTGAGAAGGGGTGTGCTGCATATTTAGCTTATGTGAGAGATGTCAGTGTTGACTCCCCTTCTATTGATTCAGTTCCAGTCGTACGGGATTTTCCCGATGTGTTTCCAGCTGATCTTCCGGGCGTGCCGCCCGATAGAGATATTGATTTTGGCATTGATCTGTTGCCGGGCACTCAGCCCATTTCCATTCCTCCATATTGCATGGCTCCTCTTGAGTTGAAGGAGTTAAGGATCAGTTGCAGGAATTGTTGGGTAAGGGTTTTATTCGACCCAGTGTTTCACAATGGGGAGACCCTGTTTTGTTTGTGAAGAAGAAGGATGGTTCTATGCGTATGTGCATTGATTATCGCCAGTCGAACAAAGTTACAGTGAAGAACCGATATCCTTTACCTAGTATTTATGGTCTGTTTGATCAGCTTCAGGGCGCACAGGTGTTTTCAAAGATTGATTTGCGCTCGGGTTACCATCAGTTGAAGATTCGTGAGCCAGATATCCCGAAGACTGCTTTCAGGACTCAGTATGGTCATTACGAGTTCCTTGTTATGTCTTTTGGTCTGACTAATGCCCCGACAGCTTTCATGCATTTGATGCACATCGTATTCAGGCCATATCTTGATTCATTCGTGATTTGTTTTTATTGATGATATTCTGGTATATTCCCGAAGTCGGGAAGATCATGAGCAGCACCTGAGGGTAGTGCTTCAGACTCTGAGGGAGAAGAGATTGTATGCAAAGTTCTCCAAATGTGAGTTCTGGCTGAGTTCTGTGGCATTCCTAGGCCACGTGGTGTCGAGTGAGGGCATTCGAGTGGATCCGAGGAAGGTGAAGGCCGTGCAGAGTTGGCCCAGGCCCTCCTCAGCTACTGAGATCCGTAGTTTCCTTGGCTTGGAGAGTTATTACTGTCACTTTGTGGGGGGGTTCTCATCGATCGCGGCACCTATGTCTAGATTTACCCATAAGGGTGCCCCATTTCAGCGGACAGAGGAGTGATAGGAGAGCTTTCAGAAGCTCAAGACAGCTTTGACTTCGGCCCCAATCTTAATGTTGCCTACCGGTTCGGGGTCCTATACAGTTTATTGTGATGCCTCACGGGTTGGACTTTGAGCGGTATTGATGCAGGACGGTAGGGTGATCGCCTACGTGTCCCGACAGTTGAAGGTGCATGAAAAGAACTACCCTGTCCACGATCTTGAGTTAGCTGCCATTGTTCACACCTTGAAAATCTGGCATCATTATTTGTATGGGGTTCCTTGTGAGATTTACAATAACCATCAGAGTTTGCAACACTTGCTTAAGCATAAGGACCTAAATATGCGTCAGAGGAGATGGTTTGAGTTGTTAAAGGATTATGATATTACTATTCTTTATCACTCGGGCAAGGCCAATGTTGTTGCCGATGCCTTGAGTCGCCGGGCAGAGAGTTTGGGGAGTTTGGCATATTTACCAGCCTCAGAGAGACCTAGGGCGATAGATGTTTTGGCTTCAGGCAGGCAGTTCGTGAGATTGGATCTTTCAGAGCCCAGTCGGGTTCTAGCCTGTATGGTTTCTCGGTCTTCCATATTTGATCGCATCAGGGAGCTACAATTTGATGACCCTCATTTGCTTGTCCTTCAGGATAGAGTTCGGCATGGTAATGCCAGAGATGTTACCATCGGGGATGATGGAGTGTTCAGGATGCAAGGCCGGATTTGTGTGCCCAGTGTAGATGATCTTCGAGAGTTGATTCTAGCTGAGGCTCATAGCTTGCGGTATTCCATCCATCCGGCTGCCGCGAAGATGTATCAGGACTTGAGGCACCACTACTGGTGGAGGCGGATGAAGAAGGATATAGTTGACTACGTGTCTAGATGCCTCAACTGCCAGCAGGTGAAGTATGAATACCAACGTCCGGGTGGGTTGCTACAGCAGATTGAGATCCAGAGTTGAAGTGGGAGCATATCACCATGGACTTCGTATCTGAACTCCCACGGACCATGAGGAAGTTTGATTCTATTTGGGTCATTGTAGATCGGCTGACCAAGTCCGCTCATTTCGTACCTGTGTGCACTACTTATTCATCGGAGCGGTTGGCGGAGATTTATATCAGGGAGATCGTCCGGTTGCATGGTATTCCAGTTTCTATCATCTCAGATAGAGGCACTCAGTTTGCATCGCGGTTCTGGAGAGCCGTGCAGCAGGAGTTAGGCACTCGAGTGGAGTTGAGCACGGCATTCCACCCCCAGACGGACGGACAGTCCGAGCACACTATTCAGATTTATGAGGATATGCTCCATGCGTGCGTGATTGAGTTTGAAGGGTCATGGGACCATTTCCTGCCACTGGCGGAGTTTGCTTATAACAACAGCTATCAGTCCAGCATTCAGATAGCGCCGTATGAGGCCTTATATGGTAGGAGATGTAGATCTCCAGTGGTTTGGTTTGAGCCGGGTGAGGCCAGGTTATTGTGTAAAGAGATGGTTCAGGATGCGATGGAGAAGGTTAAAGTGATTCAGGACAGACTCCATGCAGCCCAGTCCAGACAGAAGAGTTATGTGGACAAGAAGGTTCGTGATGTGGCATATATGGTTGGCGAGCGGGTTCTGCTTCAGGTCTTGCCTATGAAGGGCGTCATGAGGTTTGGAAAGAAAGGGAAGCCGAGTCCGAGATTTATTGGGCCTTTTGAGATCTTGAGACGAGTTGGGGAGGTTGCTTATGAGCTTTCCGTACCTCCCAGCCTAGCAGGAGTTCATCCGGTATTTCATGTTTTGATGCTCCGGAGATATCACGGTGACCCGTCGCACGAGTTGGATTTCAGTTCAGTCCAGCTGGACAAGGATCTATCCTATGTTGAGGATCCAATGACAATTTTGGATAGGCAGATCCGAAAGTTGAGGTCAAAGAACATCGCTTCAGTGAAGGTCCAGTGGCAGGGTCAGCCGGCTGAGGAGGCGACTTGGGAGACCGAGTAGGATATGCGCAGCCAGTACCCTCATCTTTTTGTTACTCCAGGTATGTTCTCTATGATCGTTCGAGGACGAACGAATGTTTATGTGTAGGAGGATGTAATGACTCAGCCAGTCGTTTTTGGAATTTACTCCCTGATCCCCCATTAACTGCTTTCCCTAAGTTCATTTCTGCTATTTTGGTTTGCCGGGACGTTCGGTATTAGGATTCGGAGTGTCTTGGGACACTTAGTCCCAAAATGAGAGCTTAAGAGTTGAAAAATGATCTGTATTCGGAACATAGTGAAGACGACCTCGTAATGAAAATATGATTGTTTCGTTAGCTCTGTTAGGTGATTTCGGGATTGGGAGCGTGTTCGGAATGTAGTTTGGAGGTCCGTAGCTCATTTAGGCTTGAAATGCCGAAGTTTGAAATTTTGAGGTTTCCGGTCCAATAGTGAATTTTTTATCCGAGGGTCGGATTTGAATTCCGGAAGTTGTTGTAGCTCCGTCATGTCATTTGGGATATGTGTGCAAAATTTCAGGTCATTCGAACGAGGTTTGGTAAGGTTTTTCTACGAAAGCGTATTTTGATAGAATTTGAAGTTCTTAGGCTTGAATCCTTGATTTAATCGGGTTTCCGGTGTTGTTTGAGGTGTTTTGAGGATTGGTGCAAGTTTGAATAAGGTATTAGGTGGTATTGGTGCTGTTAGTTGAGGTCCAGGGGGCCTTAGGATGATTTCGGATGCTCAACGGGCAAAGTTTGGAGTTAGAAGGGAAAAGTTGCAGCAGGCTTTTGGTATTTTCGCTTCTGCGGTCCTAGAGCAGCAAAAGCGGAGCCGCATCAGCGGCTTCTTCACCGTATAAGCGGAGTCGCATAAGTTGCCCCATCCTAGGAGAACCGCAGAAGCGGTCTCCTTCCCGCGTGGGCGGAACCGTAGATGCGGTTTTGAGTCTGCAAAAGCGGACACTACCCGCTTAAGTTGAACCGCAAAAGGGGTTAGCGGGACCGCAAAAGCGGGACCGCAAAAGCGGGACCGCAGAAGCGGTCCCTGGGCCGCACAAGAGAAAATCACAGGTCTGAAAAGGGATAATCCGAGGGTTTATTTCAAAGTTAGAAAAATCAATTGAGAGATCGGGATGAGGCGATTTTGAGTGGATTTTGAAAAGCAGATCATTGGGTAACGTTGCTTTGATCCCTTCTAGTTATATTACATCATTTCCTAGCTAAATCAACCATTATTTTCAAATTCAAGGTCTAAAAATGAGAAAAATGGGTGAAACTTCTTAGGCTTAATTTTGTGATTTTGAGTGGGCATTTGACCTCAGATTTGGGAGATTTTTATATGGTTAGACTCGTGAGAGTACGAGTGTTCTGAAAATGTTAAAATTATTCGATACCGAGACGTGGGATAGAGGGGCATTTTGGTCATTTTACCTTTTTCGCGCCCTAGCTTTAATTTCAATAGTGGAATCAGTTGTTACAATATTATTTATGATTTGTAATTGAATTGAATAGATTTGGGCCATTTGGAGTCGGATACTCGTAGCAAGGTCATCGTTCCCTAATTGATTTTTGCACCAGTTCGAGGTAAGTGGCTTGTCTAAGTTTGTGTGGGAGACCTTTTCCCTTAGGATTTGCTACTTGATATTCGAGTGCCTTGTACGTGAGGTGGCGAGCGCGTACTTGAGCTAATTATTGCAAACCCGTTTGTACTTGAAGTATTTAAATTGAGATTTTCTATTTACTAGTTCATTTTAGACTGTGAGTTGAAGCTTGTACTGAACTATTTGCTTAAATGCTTAGCTGACTTAATTGTTTAAGGGATTTGCTGACTTATCTGCTTAATTATTTAACTGCACTGACCGTACTCTGTGACGCATGTTAGGCTAGGAATTTCTGCTACTTGTACTGGTTTTAGTAATTATTTTGGGATTATGAGTTGTTGTCGTTGTGTGTTTAAATTGGGACTATAGGACGGCTTTCCGGGAGATTCCCCTGCATTTGATATATTCTGGATTTAGGGTACGGGATACCAAGAGATCCCTGGCACATGCACTTCTATATATCGGGATACCAAGAGATCCCCGCCTTACTTATTGAGGATACCAAGAGATCCTCGGGATACCAAGAGATCCCCGGCATACTTATTAAGGATACTAAGAGATCCTCGGGATACCAAGAGATCCCCGGCATACTTATTGAGGATACCAAGAGATCCTCAGGATACCAAGAGATCCCCAGCATACTTATTGAGGATACCAAGAGATCCTCGCATACTTATTGAGGATACCAAGAGATCCTCGGAATACCAAGAGATCCCAACATACTTATTGAGGATACCAAAAGATCCTCGGGATACCAAGAGATCCCCGACATACTTGTGAGCACGTGATTTTTGCCCCAAACAAATTATTCCAAAAATATACGCAAAAATGATTTTTGTGTGGAAACTTGTTAATAATTGTGTGGAAATACCATGATTTGTTTTTATTTTTGGAAAGTAAAGCAAAGAAAATCAAAACAAAATACCATCTTTTGTATTAATTAGAAAATACCAAAAATAGAAATTAATTACTCTTTAATTCTAGACAATCAGAAAATTAAAAGAAAAATACAAAGAAAATACAAGGAATAATAAATACAGGAGTAATACAAAAGTACAGAAAAGAAAAGAAATAAAAATATATAATACGAAAAATACTAAGAAAATACAATGAATAAATACAAAATTGCAATGTACAAAGAAATTGGGCCAAATAATATATTTCATTGGCCCAATTGATACAATACACGTACATGGCCCAAATTAAAATGACCGGTCATTTTTAGCACCAGGATACGAACCGTCTTATGAATCGAATCTGGACCTTTGAAAATGTGATCAAACGGCCCAGGAATAGCGGTCGTCTAATAAATGAAACGACGTCGTTCATAAGAAACAATCGAGACCGTTCGTTTGATTCATCTAACAGTTGAAGATGAGAGCTTTATTAATTCACACGACATCATTTTGGGTGTAATTGCATCTGGACCGTTGGTACATTTAATCCAACGGTTCCAGATAATCCAAGGTTTTTAAATATACAAAACAATACATATTACATTCATTATACACTTCCTCCTCTCTAAAGCATTAACCCTAGCTGCCCTAGGTTCCTCTCAACTACCCGCCGGAAACCTACCGGCGGGGAACACTACCAGTTCTGATCGAACCACCACG
>MU702261.1:153287-163877 GCA_026770625.1 Nicotiana glauca | reverse complement strand
CTTTTTAAGTCTCTAATAAATGCTAGGTGTTCAAGACAACAATGTACCATAAGAGCATATTTAATAGGCATGATGTAAGTCCTAAGCTACCTGAACATCTAACATAGTAGTAGCTACGCACTGGCTCTCGTCACATAATGCGTGCATAGTCCCCGCATTTAGCAACAAGTACTCAACACGAAACCTAAGGGGACAATTCCCTCTTACAAGGTTAGAAAGGGGACTCACCTCGCTCCGAAGCGTGCTTTCAACCACAAGACTAGGCTCCAAGCTCAATTCGAAGCCGAACAAGCACCAACTAGTTTAAATAAGGCAAGAACTAATCAATAATTGCTCACAAGGTTGAATTCTAGCTAATTAAGTGATTTCCCAACCTTTCCCGCAAGTTTACTAAATTCCGACCCCGGGCCCACGTGTCCGAATTCCGAGATTTTTTAGGAAATTATTCTCTATAACCGAAGGGTTACTAATACGTAAATTTTAGTTCATAACACAACTAATTAGGTGGTTAAATCATAGTTTTTCCAAAACCCTAGGTCTAGCCCTAACCCTTGATTTTATTTGATGTTCTTGGTGTTACATCTACCTAATGTTCATGTATTTAAGCTAAGAATGAGTGGGGATCACTTACCTCAAAATGTTAAGCTGAAACTTCCCCTTTTGAATCACCAAAATCGCCTAAGAGTTGAGAGAGATATGGGGGAAATGAGCTTAAGTTCGAATTAAATGAGGTTCTGACCCCCCCGTGATTTTCGCTTCTGCGGAAGAAATCCCACTTCTGTGGAAACGTGCCGCTTCTGCGGAAAAGGGACAAAGGGCCTGGGCCGCTTCTGCGGTCCCTTACTCACTTCTGCGAGTCCGCTTAAGCGGAAATCCCACCGCTTCTACGGTTAGGGCCTTTTACGGATGGACCGCTTCTGCGGTCGGGGGTCCGCTTCTGCGATTTCCCCTGGGCCTGGCCCCTTCCGCTTCTACGACTAGAAGACCGCTTCTACGGTCCAAGAGCCGCAGAAGCGGTTATGACAGAAGCAGCAGATGTTGCTCCCTTTCAATTTCTAGCTTCGCTCGAACCTCGACCATTTGACGCTCGCCCCGCCCGAGCATACCGACAAGTCTAAAATCACGAGGCGGACCTAGTCGAACCTTCGGAACACCCAAAACATTATTAAACCACGGAACAGGACCCCAAAACCAAATAATCAAATCTAATGAACTTCAAGTTCTTAATTTCCTACCAACGGGTCAAAACGCCATTAAACTACTCGGATTGACACCAAACTTTACGAGTAAGTCTTATATGATATTTCGGACTTGTACCAAGTGTTGGAATCAAAATCCGACCCCGATACCTATAAAAACAATAATTTCTTAGTTTATTTAGTTCTTTGAAACTTAACCTAACAATTTTACGAAATATTCCATTACTCGGGCTAGGGACCTCGGAATTCGATTCCGGGCACACGCCCAGGTCCCATATTTTCCCACGGACTCTGAGAAATTGCTGGATCGCGATTCCAGGTCCGTTTTCCCAAAATGTTGACCGAAGTCAAACTTGGCCTTTTTGAAGGTATTAAATGAAGAGAATTGGCTTATTCTTGCCCGAAATTCTTCTAACTTCCGAACCACCCGCCCCCGCAAGTCATAATTCAGCTAAAGCAAATGCGAAAAGGATTATTTTAAGGGAACGGGTTCGAGAATGCAAAACGATCAGTCGGGTCGTTACAACGTGAACGGCCTAAAGTACAATTACCAATCTAATAACTGGACAAGTGGCATCAGTGGACAAAGGAAATAAGAACATCCACTCTTTTGAATATGAATCTCCATAAGCTAGTGGTGTGAGATGGGTGAAGTCAGAACTTTGGCATGAAAGATTGGTGTATGCAAGCTTCTCACCTTCGAATGTACCCTCGGAAGGACCTGGTCCGTGGTCTGCCAAACTCAAGAGTCACCTTGACATGGGTTCACAAAATAGAGAAGGAGACTCTCAAGGTATTAATGGTTCTTGTCAAGAAGATTCAAGTGAAGACAAAGTTTAAGGAGAATAGATCAGATCCGACCACAGGATAGAATTAAACAATGCCAAACTTGATAAGCCTGTAACAAAAAAAAGAAGGTATTACGCACAACTTCTCAACACCAAAGACTCCATAGCAAAATGGTATTGCTGAAAGAACGAAACGAACTGGAAGATATGGCATGGACAATGCTCATTGACTATGTAATCACTAAGAAATTCTTGACAAAAGTAGTAAATACTGCTTTCTACTTTGTGAATAGGTGTATGATCAGGTCTCTCCTGAATCAAAACTCAATATGAGCTACCAAATGGAAGAAAATGCCTTCTTGACTGAAAGACAACTCATATGAGAATCTCCTTGACTAAAAATGCTATGTTCTCGACAACGAGAAGGACCAGCATGGGAAGTTCAACACAAAGGGCATGCTAAGTTGAAGGAAGTGCTCATGGGGTATTCAACAAGACACCTTCCTCTAACCAAGGAAGAAACGGAGATGATCAATATGATGGACCAACTCTGGTCCTTAGGAAACATCTGAGGCTTCAAATAGGGAGGCTGATAAAATGAGTAAGATGAAGGAGACTGGTGAAAGACAATGCAACATCATATTCCACTTCTCACAAGGAACCTGGTACTTCACTTAATGCCACTGAAGTTGAAGAAAGAATGGAGATGCAGATCATGACACTCCACAAGTAACAGAACAAAGAGTGTGGGGAAATCAAATTAACCTCCAAAATTCCCCTACCAATCAAACCTCAGTCCCAAACTGGAAACACAAAATCTCCTATCTGTGTGACAATTTAATCACTTTATTTTTTTCTAAAAGCTAGATAAGTATTTAAAATAAAAATAAAAATTGGTCCCTTCTGTATCTCCACTCCATAATAGAATCCAAAATGAAAGTCCTTAGGGATCCTACTTGAAGGCTACCCACATAAATTTGAGATACCTTAAGGGAACTCAGGACCTGGTCCTATATTACCCCTCAGGTGATAGTGTTTTTAATCCTGCTAGGTATGATGATGTTAACTGTGCAGGTTTTTTTGTGGAAAGAAAAAAAACACTTCTAGAACGGTTCTCTTGCTATGTTCATGTCTCATCTCTTGGGGGACAAGGAAGCAAAACTCAATGGCCTCGTCAACAACTGAAGAAGAATCTCAAAACAAGAGGACCAAGCATATTGAGGGGTAGGATTATCTTCTGAGGGTCAATATAAAGAAATGGTTGATCTGTGAAATTGTAGAATAGAAGACCAAATTCCAAATACCTTAAGTAGAGAATATTCTGGATCAAACAAGGTAAAGATAGGGCCATGAGAGTCTAATGAAGAACCTGATCCTCCATCAGCTGGCTATGCAAGACACAGTATGGTAACGTTAGCTAAAGTGTTTTCTGACCAAGCCTAAATCACATTAATACCATTGTTGGTAAACATGCATGACGATCATAGAAGCTAAAGGTACAGTTATGAACTATGAAAGAGGAGTTGCTAAAACCTTTTTCAAAAAATTGTTCAGGCATCAAGTTCATGTACCCCAGGTTTGTAGTAATGTGCTTATTCTGCATGCCTTCTCAAAACAAAAAAAAACGTTTAACAAAATTAACTCAATTGCTATATCATCCGACTTTTCAAAGTCTGCATGTCATGTCTTGTCTTTCAAATCCCTTCATCCCCTCTGCACGGTAACGCTTTCCCACAAACCTACCACAATTTTTAGAACTATTCAGAACCTATTTCTCTCTCCTCTCATCATTAGACCTTCTTCCAATAAAACTTTCTTTCTCTCTTACAGCAAGTCATGAACCTTCATCTCTATCGTGTATCTGTGATCCTCCCTTCATCTCTCTCTCCCAATCTACTCATCCTCCGAATACTCCTATAATGGCAATCGAACAATCGCCTCCTCCTCCCACTATTAACATTGCTGCCACTTTCCTATCACCCTTGAAATCATCCCCAGAGCTTCACTATTTCACTCCTTCTACTATTTTACCCACTCTTGGCGTCTCCTCCCTTCCTGCAGTTTTCCCTTTTCAGATAAACCCTAGTTTCCCTCCATATTTTGAAAACCCTTGCCTAGCTATTCCTCTAATCTCATCAGAGAACACTCAGGAGGTTTTACCTCTCAAGTGTCAGAAGTCCTTGAGGATGGTCCTAAACAATATCTGAACTCCTCCACCTGGACATAGTGACTCTCTCAGAGTCACTAGAAAAGAAAGCAGCGCATAACATCATAGCTATCGTTGCTGAGACTCTTATGAATGAAGGAGCGTATCTCTCATCTGAGTATCAGGGGGAAGAACCTCCATTCGTAAAAGATGTAAGAACCATAGTACTCATCAAGTCTTTGGCTCATGAGACGTTCTCAGAAAAACCTTTTGAAGAACCTGATTCTCTTCCATTCAAACCTATTCCTGCACCTCTTGATCATTTTAAGCTCGTAGAGTCCTCCTCCAAGTCAACCATTATCAGGTCACAGCTGTAAGAGAGTTTTGAGTCCACACTGCAGAAAAGTAAGAGGAGTGTAAACACAATGAAAAATAGGATAATGAATCAAAGGAAATTTGTCACTAACAAGAGTGTTCCAGTAAGCGGGATTGAAAAAAATGTTCCAAGGGAACCTGGTTCCTTAGTCCAACAATCTATGAAAGCTTAATAGTCTGCGGATAAAGCTTCTAATGAAACTATTGAGCAATAAAATGGGTCATTCGTGAAGGACAACAGCAAACGAAAATGGGAAACTATTAAAGAACTGGTTTACTGAGGACCATGCCCTGTGATAGTGGTCTTTGGCAGCATAGATTAAGAACTTAGAAAGTCTTATGGGGTCGTACATTTGATCCAGCAATTTCAAAGATGGCCGATATGAGAAAAATTCTGGAGATTGTGGAATTTCAACAATGGGAACACATGTTTTAAGGGAGTATGCCTCTGGTGTACGAAAATGCGGTACAAATATTTTATGCATCTCTCTTCACTGTTGAGGAGGATCACATTTGTGCGCTAGTAAATATAGTAGACATTGTACTCGACGCTTCAACATTTGGAAAAGTTCTCAGAATTCCATATGAAGGGATGTCCTCAGTTAAGGGTGTCTGTGGTGTAAACTTTAAGAGAGCCATCATGAAAGAGCAAGCTATTCAGTAAGGGGAACATATGCATAAGAAGGTATTGCTTCCTGAGTATCAGCTTCTCTTTGAACTGGTCAATAAGGTGCTCTTACCTCATTCTGAGAGGCGATATATTTCTACAAAATCGGATATGGTCTTAATGAAAGCGCTTGATGAGTTTGTCTCAATCAATTTGCCAGCAATCATAATAGATCATATGCAAAAAGTGGCAAACTTTAAAGGTTGGAATTATGGGCTACCATATGGCTTTCTCCTCACCCAGGTGTTCAGATTCTACAAGGTCCCCTTGGGGGATCCCAGAGTGGGCACACACAAGCAAACCTTCTCTAAGATTACTTTAGAAGAATGTGAATGTGTAGAAAGAGTTGGTGGAAGTATCTCGACCATTTCTCAGCTGATCAACGCTTAAAATGTAGCTTCTGAAGAGATCAGAAGGTTGAGGGATCGAAATGCCATGCTGGAAACTCAACTCAGTCAAGTAGTTAAAGCTCCTGATTCTGTTAATGAAGAAGTTGCTCGACTAACAGAGGAAAATAATAAACTTCGGGCACAATTACTTGAAGAACAATTTCCTGCAAATGCTCAACTAGACCTGGTTCTTAAAACCATTGTTGTCTCTTCTTCCAAGCCTCCTTCTTCTAGTGTCCCCTAGGATCCTCTTAGTGTCCAACTATTTTTGCTCTAATATTTTGTGGCTGCTATTTTATTTTTGTTTGCTTTTTTTTGTGATGGCATGCTGGAATTCACCATTACTGCCCTTGTCTTGCTCAGTCCATGGTAAACATAAATAAAATAGCTCCCCTTTTTGCCTGTACAATGTTGTGTTCCTCTAGCTCCTCTTTTTTATCATGTTGTGTGCACATATGTGGCATGAGCTAGCTGTGTTAGACTTCTTTATGCTAATTACCTGCTTGTGCTCTTTTTAATGATGCCAAAATGGGAAAGAACTATAAGAGGAGAGCTCTGAGATTAAGGGGAAACTTTGTGTAGTTTCTGGAATATTAGAGCCCAGGAGAGCTCTGAGATTAAGAGGAATCAAAAAGAAAAGGAGATCTGAGATTAAGGGGGAACTTTGTGTAGTTTTTCGTATCTTATCTAGTTATTTGTGCTCTAAACAAATACTATCCATGCCTAAGTTTGTCATCATAAAAAAGGGGGAAATTGATGGGTTTTCAATGTCTTTGCCTTATGCTTTTTATGTTTTGATTATCTAACAAACTTGTTGTGAAGAACTAGATAGAAAACCTGACCCACATTTCAACTGTCCTGGTCCAAGTCTGAAAATCAGCAAATGAATGAACGACCATATGGAGGAACACAACAGGGACCTGGTGATATGGTCCCTTAGGATTTTTCGACACAAGTACAAGTCAGTGACTGTCCGCAATCATTATAAAGAGGAAAACAATAGGGACCTGGTCCCTTAGGGTTCTCTGACAGAAGTACAAGTCAACTGTACAGCTGGACGTAATAGCAAAGAGTGACCATCTCACAACTGTTACAGAAGAGGAACACAAGTACAAGTGAGTGTTCTCTAATAGAAGTACAGGTCGACTATCCGGCTGGAATGCAACTGCACAGAAGTGGTTGTACAGACAGTACAACAGTCACTTCTCATGGGGAAGAAGCGTGTACCAAGAATTGACATCACTATCTATTGTGATGTCTATTGTGATATAACAACCCAGTTCAAGACACAACATCTTTGTGCATTCAGTGATATTCTCTCAAGCATAACAGTGTTCATCCAACATTGAAGTCACTGGTGTGTCAAGAACAAGAAGATAACTCCACTAAGGATCAATTTCTTATTGAGTTTATGTATATCCGTAGTTGAGTTGTAATCTTGTTATTTGTTCTTCATTGTATTTCCTATTTTTCTTTCTTAAAAGCTTTGTCTTAGGAAAAAACCAAAAATCCGTAAACTTCTGAGTTTATGTCGTGACTAGGGATAGTCATAAGTTTAAAGCCTTTGTAACTAGGCGAGTTATAAAGTGGCTTGTGGTAAGAGCATCACAAATTAATTAAAGCCTTTGTAACTAGGAGAGTTATAAAGTGGCTTGTGGCGAGAGCATCACAAGTTAGTTGAAGTCTTTGTAATAGGGTTATTGCAAAGTGGCTTGTAATAGTGAAATTGCAAGTTGGTAAAGTTAAAAGCCGACAACAGTAGGTCGTGGTTTTATTATCCCCTTGGGTGGGATTTTTCCACGTAAAAATCCCTTGTCTTCTTTGCTTTCAGTTTTTACAGCATTCTCAGCATATCTCATAGAGGACCAGGTACTCTACAATTTGGTGGACTTATACTAACTAACAATAGTAAAACCCAATATAGTGAATTCAGTCTTGCGGTAATGTCATTGTAATACTTGAGAAATATCCAGATAAGAGTTGGGGTAATTAAAGGTACCGTATGAATGTTATGGAAAATAAAAGAGAGTCTCACTAGGAAGACAATCAAAACTTCAGTTCAGAAGCAACTATATGAGCACATGAGCATGGAAGTAAGTAACTATGGATAACTATAGGTGATAAAGAACATCAAAAATTCCATCAAGTATGCGATGTAATAATTTTGCAGCCTTACAAGAGTCAAAAGATCCTCCCTAAGTACTACAATGAAAAACTAGCTGAGGAAGTAAGGAAGAAAACTTCAACCTAAGCTCAGTGACCCAAAGAGAGAATGCTCTTATAATAACAATCTCATAACAACATTGCATGCACTTCATAAGAAAGTGGCACCTATCGTGTCTATGAACGAGAAGAAGAAAAAAAATCAATCAAAAGGTTATATTCAAGATCATATGGGTCGTACGGAATTCCAATATATGTGGACACTAAGATCAGCCAAGTATCTTGCAACAAGTGACAGAACGACCAGAAGAAGTAATAGCTTACGTCTAAAGAAAGCTGAGAAGAAACAAATGGATTATCCGATCAATGGTCCAAAGTTATCTCCACATAAGAGTTTGGAGTATTATCCCTGAAGCATATATGTTGACAATCATACAGTCGTAGAAGACCCCGGTATAAGTTAAAAGAAAGAATTGAGCCCATGGCATAAATAAAGAATTAAATTGTTAGAAGGTTTTATCCTGGATATTCCATAGCGTCCATGAAGGGCTAATGTAATAACTAATACCATGAGCCGCAGATCGGAAGATAGCTTAATCGTACATAAAGTTTCAGAGGAAAGAGGAACCTAAAGAGATACGTCAACTAAGTAAATCAAGAGTTTGATTATTGGACCCAAAAAATTATGGACATCGTGGTTGAGAAAATTGCAGATTCACTCTTAATAACAGAGGTACCAGAGAGACAATATAGTAGCCATATTTTATAAAGGCTCTATGATAAAGCCAGTTAAAGAATACCAGCCTCATAAGAAGTCAGTATAAAGCTCTCATCGAATCATGTAAAAGGTGCACGTATTATAATAGAAGTTCAAATTGTGGACGTGAATTATAATAATATATGGACGGGAGGGCATGAAAGAGATAGAAGATGTGATGCGAGACTTTAAGGTAAGTAAGGTAAAGGTGAGCAACGTATGAGATAATCAAATGCAGAAGGTTGTGAATAGTCCATACCTCAAATAGAAGTCTAGAAGCGCGGAGATTCAATATCCAGGAATGATAGCGGCATCGTCAGTGGCATATCTTGCAGCCTATGGTTTCTAGGTATCGAGACGTCTAGTTAAGAGAGTAAAATAAGAGTTAGAGACAATGTGATGTCTCTCTTGATGTCCTAGAAAAGCATAAGAAAATCGTTCAAAAGCTAAAATATGATAGAACAACAAGGTTTTAGATAAACAAGAGTAAGGACAAGAAAAGGGCAAGTGAGAAGGTGACGGAAATGGATAAGTCCTCGGGATTAAGACCGTGAAATCAAGGAAGCTGATGGTTTCTCTATGTCATAGAAAGCTCAGTATAGCCTGAATCAACTCAACGGAGTCTAAGACTAGTAGCATTTAGAAGAGATGGAATGTTGTCCTGGTAGTAGAATAAAAGTGTATTTGTGATAGACAAAGGATAACGTTTGGGACTACGATTGAGTAATGATTTGAAGAGGATTTCATGAATTATATGGGATTAAAATACTCACGTAAGGTGAATCGCATTGGAATTCTATAAAATACATTTATGGAAGTGTAGTATCACCCTAAGTGGATCAGTCTAATTGCTCCAGATCAACCCGATGATATGTGGGCCCTAGCGACAATGTATTACGTAAGAAGTTTCAAGTCTTCAAATGGTCGATTGTAGATCAACATTGAGGTGAATCAATAATGGATGGATACAAGTTACAAAGTATGATATGAGATTAGGCCATCAGTCTTAAGATGAACAGTAATGAAGAAGCATTAAAGGACTTAGGTTTATACATATAGGATAAGCAACAAGAGTAACCTGGAGTTTGGTAGAAGACCACAGTAACGAAAAATCGAAGTAAGAGTTATGGTATAATATGACCTATCTTGATGCATAAAGTCTTAAGGATGGATAACAGATCTGTGAAATAAGGTATAGCAATATTCGCAAGTTCAACAAAGTACCGAGCGAAGAACTTCAGTATACCTATAGATGCCCAGAGAGACATCTTATTAAGCTCTATATATGTTTACAAGTGAGGCCGAGGGATTGGCTAAAATCTGGAGGAAAAAGGAGAAAAGAGTCGTATAGACGCACTTACACAGTCAAAATCGTACTGCTGCATGATAAAAGATAGCAACAATTACAAGATTGGAAGGATTCCAACCACAAGCTGTAGAGTGAGAAAGAGGCCTAAAGGTGGGGGAATGCCTTGGACTTTGATATTCGTTCACATAACAGTTGCCTAGATGGCAAGGAGAGTACTAAAGTATTTGGAAGACCTAGATTATGAGAATGATAAGTGCATCGGTCAACGTTCAAGGACGAATATTCCAAAGGGAGGAATGATTTTACACCCCATTTTTTCATATATGAAAGTATGCCATAAGTAAATTGATGAAAGCTCGAAAATGAGATGTTACATCTCGCATTTTCGTACGTTAAAGTTTCATTGTAAATTAATCGATATAAGTTTGGGATTGAGATTATTCAGATATTATACACATTATGCTATTTCAAACAGGTGATGAGTAAATTAGTGAAGGAGAGAGGGTAAGCAAATCGAAGAAAATAAGTTTCGTCGAAGTTTGACAATTTGGGATAAAATATGGTCCAAGCTAAAATACACGGTACATATTGACTAGTACCATACAAGGTACCACGTGACTATGATAGTAAGGTGTATAAGGTGTGTTAAAAGTAAGTAGTATTCTAGGTAATTTGAGATAATTCTTAATTTTGTAGATAATTGGTTAATTATTGGTTTAATGAGAGATTAACCATGTAATAAAGGATTTGTGGATAATTCATAGGTGGGGACAAAGCCCCCCCCCCCCCCCCCCCCC
>MU702261.1:108180-141063 GCA_026770625.1 Nicotiana glauca | reverse complement strand
GGGGGGCGAGAGGAGGGGTTTCGTATATCTTTAAACTCGGGTAGAAATCCTGCCTATAGGTTCCTTGGTTTAATTATGTGAATTTTATTACATGTTTAGAGATCATGTCTATAGGATTATTTTGTTGTTTGCGACTCTATATTTCCACATTCTTGGCTTACTAGAAATACTGTCTCTAGGTCTTCCATTAATTATGCCATTAGCAATCATGCACATGGGATTTACACATGTTTCAATTAAGTGTGCATTAGTGACTATGCCTATAGGATTTCTGTGTTTGATTTTCTGGTAATCTGTATGATTTCTGCCTATATCCGGTTCATAGCTATCATGCATATAGGATTTTAACTCAATTAGTTAGATATCATGCCTATAGGCTTTTAACTCAATCAGTTAGATATCATGACTATAGGGTTTTAACTCAATTAGTTAGATATCATGCCTATAGGGTTTTAACTCAGTCAGACAATAGATATCATGTCTATAGGGTTTAAACTCAGTCAGACAATAGATATCATGCGTATATGAGGTAAAATCCGTTTCAATTTAGATATCATACCTATAGGAACAAAAGCAATCAGTTTCGACACCTAGAAATCATGTCTATAAGAGCTAATTAATTCTGCAAATTAGAAAATATGCCTATAGGATATAAGGAGATAAAAATCTATTTTCATGAAAACGTATTTTCCTGATGAAGAAGTATCATTCGTACGAGAGGACATTGCTGAAGCCTACGACGGATGGAGAATGTTCTTCGATGGGGAAGCGAAATCCAAATGAGTGGCCATTGGAGCAGTTTTGGTATCAAAAACCGGTCAACATTACCCGGTACCCGCAAAGCTTAGGTTTTCGTGCACCAACAATATGGTAAAATATGAGATTTGCATCATAAGGCTCAATTTGGCCATCGATATGAATATACAAGAGTTGCTGGTAATTGGTGGTTCAGATCTTCTGGTACATCGGTTCAAGGGAGTGGGCACGAAAAACACCAAGATACTACCGTACTTGTATCATATGTAGGAATTGATTAAGAGGTTCACAAAGATAGAATTCAAACATATCCACAGAATTCAAAACGAATTTGCATACGCACTGGCCACCTTGTCATCGATGATACAACATTCGGATAAGAATTTCATCGATCCCATTCCGCTGATGATCCATAATCAACCGGCTTATTGTGCTCATGTTGAAGAAGAAACGGATGGAAAACCTTGGTTCCATGACATCAAAGAATATTTGGCAAAAAAACAATACGCCGAACAGGCGAACCATACTCAAAAACGCACAATGCGAAGGATGTTCAATCACTTCTTTCAAAGCGGAGGAACCCTGTATAGAAGAACTCCTGATCTAGGACTGCTAAGGTGTGTTGACGCAAAATAGGCTTCCAGATTGCTTGAGGAGATACATGTTGGAACTTGACTAAGAAGTATCATTCGCAGGAGAGGACATTGCTGAAGCCTACACCAGATAGAGAATGTTCTTCGACGGGGCAACAAAATCCAAATGAGTGTGCATTAGATCAGTTTTGGTATCAGAAATTGGTCAACATTACCCGGTACCCGCAAAGCTTAGGTTTTCGTGCACCAACAATATGGTAGAATATGTGCTTGCATCATAGTGCTCAATTTGGCCATCGAAATGAATACAAGAGTTGCTGGTAATTGGTGATTCGGATCTTCTGGTACATCAGGTTCAAGGGAATGGGCACGAAAAATACCAAGATACTACCATACTTGTATCATGTGCAGGAATTGATGAAGAGGTTCACAAAGATAGAATTCAAACATGTGCCTAGAATTCAAAACAAATTTGTAGACACACTTGCCACCTTGTCATCAATGATACAACATCCGGGCAAGAATTTCATCGGTCCCATCCCGGTGATGATCCATAATAAATCGGCTTACTGTGCTCATGTTAAAGAAGAACAGATGGAAAAACTTGGTTCCACGTCATCAAAGAATATTTGGAAAAAGAACAATACGCAAAACAGGCGAACCATACTCAGAAACGCACAATGCGGAGGCTGTCCAATCACTTCTTTCGAAGCGGAGGAACCCTGTATAAAAGAACTCCTGATCTAGGACTGCTAAAGTGTGTTGACACAAAATACGCTTCCAGATTGCTTGAGGAGATACATGCCAAAACTTGCGGACCACATATGACTAGTTTTGTTCTAGCCAAAAAGATACTCGGAGCAGGATATTTTTGGATGTCCATGGAAACAGATTGCATCTATTATGTCGAGAAATGCCATCAATGCCAGGTACATGCAGACATGATAAATGTACCACCAAATAAGCTCAATACAACAAGTGCACCTTGGCTTTTTGCTGCTTGGGGAATGGAAGACATCGATCTGATCGAGCCCACTGCTTCTAACGGGCACCGGTTCATTTTAGTGGCTATCCACTATTTCACAAAATAGGTAGAGGCTGCATCTTATAAAGCTATAACCAATAAAGTCGTCGCAATTTTGTCAAGGATCGTATTGTTTGTCGATTCGAGGATCCCAAGTCCATTATCACTAATAATGCAGCCAGTCTCAATAGTGATCTGATGAAAGCCATGTTTGAAACCTTGAAAATCAAGAACAAAAACTCTACAACATACAGTCCTCAAATGAATGGAGTTGTGGAAACTGGCAACAAGAACATCAAAAAGATACTGAGGAAGATGGTAGAAGATCACAAAAAATGGCATGAAAAGTTACCTTTTTCCCTATTGGGGTACCGTACTACGGTCCACATATCAATTGGGGAAACTCCATATTTACTGATTTATGGTACCAAAGCTGTCATTCCAGGTGAGATAGAAATTCCTTCTTTAAGGATCATACAAGAAGTCGAACTCGGTGATGCATAATGGATAAAGAGCCGCTGTGAGAAACTAGCCCTCATTAGATAGAAAAAGAATGAATTTAGTATGTCACTGTCAGCTTTACCAGAATAGAATGTCCAGAGCTTTCAACAAAAGGGTCAGGCCAAGAGAATTCGCACCGGGGCAGTTGGTACTGAAGCAAATCTTCCCGCGTCAGGATGACGCCAAAGGAAAATTCTCACCCAACTGGCAATGTCCTTGTATGGTTCACCAGGTGCTAACAGGAGGAGCCCTCATACTTGCAGAAATGGACGGAGATGTTACACCCCACAATATTACGACGACGTTACGTCCTGCAGTATTATGTTACGATGATGTTATGCCTTGCAGTATTACATTATGATAATATTATGATTTGCAGTATTAAGTTATGAAACTGTTGACCCCTACAGTATTACATTACAATGATATTACACTTTGCAGTATTAAGTTACGATACTGTTGCACCCTACAGTACATTACGGTGATGTTATGCTTTGCAGTATTAAGTTATGCCTGTGTTACACTCTGTAGTACTGTACGTTAAATTTGTCGTTAGGTAATCGACATTAATCCTAGTAAAAGATTATTTGGAGATTATAAAGATTATGCTATTTCACAAGTGATGAGTAAATTTGTAAAGGTAAAAGGGGAAGCAAGTCAAAGAAAATGAGTTTTTGTCAAAGTTTGCATTTCGAGATAAAATATGACCTGAGCTAAAACACCTGGTATTTATGAACTAATACCATACAAGGTACCACATGGACATAATAGTAAGGTATACAAGATATGTTTAAAGAGATTAGTATTTTAAGTAAGTTGAGATAATTCTTAATTATGCGGGTAATTGATTAATTATCGGAACATTACCTAATTAATCCAAATATTTGGATAAGTATTAAGTCACAACGTGGCAACAAGCCACATATTTTATATATGACTCTTAGTCATACTAGCTAAGGTGTCCATTTAAAGTGATAAAGATAAAGCATTACTTGTAGGACTTGTTTGCCTTAATTAGACTCAAAATTAGAAAGACTTGAAATTGCTTCATTTTTAGTCATATAACCTTTCCTAAATTCAAACCTTTCAAAACAACTTGACGTTATACTTAATCCAGTAAGCTTTCAACAATTTTCTTACGAAAATTTGTAATTCCTTAGCAACGAAGGTGTTTGCGATTATAAAGGAATACGGCGTAATTCTTTTTAAGAATATTATACGAATTTTTTCCTACTCCGGGTATGTTAAAGCTATTCCTTCTTTCTTTTGGCATGATTTATATGACACAAACGAAACGTGCAAATGCACAAATTCTATAAATGACTCTATTCATAGAAGTATTAGAGATATCTATGTTCTTGAATTTCCATGTGTCAAATTATTTTATCATCTGTTCTTGGGTCTCAAAAAAATATGAAAGTTGAAAAAAGTTTACTTTATGATATTACTCAAAGGAAAAATGGTCTTATGACATTTTGAATGATTTAGTAATGTGCTTTTCATGCAATGCATTCATGCACATTGACCCATGAACAAATAACGTTATATATATATATATATATATATATATATATATATATATATGGGATATGGGAAAGGTTATGGCATTATATATGTCACGATCCATTTCCTCAATAGGTCATGATGGTGCCCGACACCGTTGCCAGGTAAGCCAATGCGGAATATTTTCATCTCCCTATGTTAATTTTAGCGGAATTCAAGTCAAATAATTATCCGAATTGAAATTAAAACCCGAAAATGGTAGATGATATAAATAACATAATAATACAACCTCCAAAAAAACTAGTCCACCAAAGTGTGTGCCAAGACCTGGTGTCACAAGTACGGGCATCTAGTAGAATATACAAAAGAATATCACTATCCTACTGTCTGAGATAAAGAAAGACAGCAAAAGTAAATGAAGACTCCATCCGGCTGCTGAGTTGCATAGGAAGGAAGCAGCTCACCGTAGAAGTCTCTGCCACTAGCTCAACGGCGCGCACCGGACTGGTAACCCGATGATCTGCCTCAAATCCTGTAGAACTAAGTACAGAAGCGTAGTATGAGTACATAACAATATGTACCCAGTGAGTATCCCGTCTAATCTCGAAGAAGTAGAGACGAGAGGTCGACTTGATACTCACTAGGGTCAAATAATATATTGAGGTAATTATACAAACCATGAGAAAACACTAATAAGCAACAGTTTATAACAAGACATAAAAGTCCTACTCTTCACTATACCTCTAGCTAACCATTTACTTTTTTTTATATTTATCAATTTATGTCGGGCCATGAAAGGCGATATCAATATTTAAAAACTCTCAGGCAAGCTACAATAGCATGCGCAAATATGCTGAGGCGACGACACGATCCAATAGAAAATAAACTGTGTACTTGCCAAGGGTCGACGACGCGCCTATAGATACATCTATTTATACCGAGGCGATCGGCCCGATCCACAAATAATAAGAAATATCAAGTATACACACAAGGCACATCAACAGTCATAAATGCCAAGCAAGATTTCAACAATTATACAAGTACGTTCGTATTCCTTTTTTAAGTCTCTAGCATGTCGTAGGCACTCGGTTTAACAAGGTAATATAGAAATTTATATAAAATAAGCATGGTGTGGGTTCTAAGCTACCCAGACAACTAACATAGTAGTAGCTACGCATGGACTCTCGTCACCTAGCGCGCGCGTAGCCCCCGTATTTAGCAACGATTACTCAATTATTAATCCTATGGGGAAAATACCCTCTTACAAGGTTAGAAAGAAGACTCACCTCACTCCAAAGCGCACTTCCAATATCAAGAACAAGCCCAAACACTCAATTCGTAGCCGAACGAGTACAAACTAGTTAAATAAAGTAACAACTAGTCAATAAAGGCTTACAAGGTCGAATTCTAACTATTTAAGTAATTTTCCAACCTTTCCCACAAGTTTCCTAAATTCTGACCCATGACCCACTTGCCCGGATTTCGAGATTTTTCGAAGGAAATTGTTCTCTAAAACCTAAGGATCAATAATATATGATTTCTAGTTCATTCCCTAACAAATTTCGTGGTCAAATATTAGTTTTATTAAAACCCTAGGTCTAGCTCTAACCCTTTCATCCACCTAATATTAGTGTTTAATCTACCTAATATACATTTATTTAAGCTAATAATGAGTGGAAATAACTTACCTTGAAATGATAAGTTGAAACCTTCTCTTAAGAGCCCCCATATCGCCCCAAGGTTGAGTGTAAAATGATAAAATGGTGTTTGAGTTCGAATTAAATGAAGCCTAGCGCCCAACGATTTTCGCTTCTATGGTTTGGGGACTGCATCTGCGATCCCACACCTGCAAAAAGGGAGCTGCATCTGCAAAACTGGGCAAAAGGGGCTGGACCGCTTCTGCGGTCTCAGGCCCGCGTATGCGGAACTGCTTCTGCGGTTTTTGGGCCCCTTCTGCGGCTTGGTCCTAATGTGGTTGGACCGCTTCTGCGGTCTAGGGGTCGCTTAAGGGGAACCGCTTCTGCGGTCGCTGGCCCGCTCCTGCAGTTTCCTTTGGCCTGGCCCCTTTCTGCTTTTGTGATGGGTTGACCGCATCTACGGTCCAAGAACTGCAGATGCGGTTATGATAGAAGCAGCAGCTTTCAGTTGCTTTTATTAAATTTCCTACTTCGCTCGAACCTCGCTCGTTTGATGCTCGGGGCTCCCGAGCCCTGCCCGAATATACTAGCAAGTCTGAAATTACAAGGCGGACCTACTCGAACCCTCGGAACACTCAAAACAACGCTAAATCTAGGAATTACCCCTGAAACCAAGTGAATCAAACTATTAAACTTCAAGTTCTTAATTCTCCTCTAATGGGTCAAAACGCCCTTAAACTACTCGGATTGGTACCAAATTTTACGGGCAAGTCTTAAACAACATTACGTACCTGTAACAAGCTTCGAAACTGAAATCCGAGCCCGATACCTAGGGAATCAATGATAATTAGTTTCTTTAATTCCTTTAAACTTCAATTTAACAATTTTACAGAAAAATTCATTACTCGGGTTAGGGACCTTAGAATTCGATTCCAGAAATACGCTTAGGTCTCGTATTTGCCCACGGACCCTCCGAAATTATCAAATCATGAATCCGGGTCCGTTTTCCCAAAAAGTTGACCGAAGTCAAACTTGATCTTTTAAGAAGATCTTAAACAAGCAAATATAAATATTTTTACTCGAAACTCTTCCAACTCCCGAACTAACCGTCCCCGCAAGTTATAAATTAGTTAAAGCAAGGGCGGGAAGTTTTATTTAAGGGAACGGGGTTCAAAAATGAAAAACGACCAGTCGGGTCATTATATTCTTCACCTCTTAAACAAATGTTCGTCCTCAAACGGGTATAGAAAAGTACTTGGACTGTTGAATAAGTAGGGATATTTGCTTCGCATGTCTTCCTCGGACTCCCAAGTCGCCTCCTCGACTGGTTGGCCCCTCCACTGGACCCCCACCGCAGAAATACGCTTGGATCTCAATTGGCGATCCTGTTTATCAATAATGGCAACTGGCTCCTCCTCATAGCCCAAACTCTCATCTAACTAGATAGTACAGAAGTCCAACACATGGGATAGGTCGGCATGGTACTTCCGAAGCATCAAAACATGGAAAACTGGATGAACTCCCGATAAACTGGGGGGTAAAGCAAGCTCATAGGCAACCTCCCCAACTCGCCTCAACACCTCAAAGAGTACAATAAACCTTGGGCTCAACTTTCCCTTCTTCCCGAACCTCATAATGCCCTTCATGGGCGACACTTTCAAGAGAACCTTCTCGCCAATCAGGAATGATACATCATGCGCCTTTTGATCCGCGTAACTCTTATGTATGGACTGAGCTGTGCGGAGCCTCTCCTGAATCAACTTTACCTTATCCAAGGCATCCTATACAAGATATGTACTAAGTAACTTAGCCTCACCAGGATCAAACCACCCGATAGGAGAACGACAACATTGACCATATAAAGCCTCATACGGGGCCATCTCTATGCTGGACTAATAGCTATTGTTGTATACAAACTCTTCTAAAGGAAAGAACTGATCCCACTGCCCTCCAAAGTCAATCACATATGCTCTAAGCATATCCTCTAAAATCTGAACTATCCGCTCCGACTGCCCGTCGGTCTGAGGATGGAATGCTGTGCTAAGCTCTACACGGGTCCCCAACTCACTCTGAACGGCTCTCCAGAAATGGGAGGTGAACTGAAGGCCTCTGTCTGATATGATGGAAAATGGCACACCGTGCAACATAACTATCTCCCGAATATAAATCTGAGCATATCTCTCCATTGTATAAGTAGTCGCCACTGGAATGAAGTGAGCCGACTTGGTCAACCTGTCCACAATGACCCACACTGAATCAACCTTCCGCAAAGTCCACAACAACCCAACTACGAAATCCATGGTGATGCGCTCCACTTCCACTCAGGAATAGGCATATGCTGAAATAGGCCACCCGGCCTCTGGCGCTCATACTTGACCTACTGGCAATTCAAACATCTAGCTACATACTCCACGATGTCCTTATTCATTCTCTGCCACCAATAATGCTGCCTCAAGTCACGATACATTTTTGTGGCACCCGGATGAATGGAATACCTCAAACTGTGAGCCTCTTCTAGAATCCTCTTCCTGAGAGCATCAACATTAGGAACACATAGACGGCTCTGAAGCCGCAACATACCATCCTCACCAATAGAAACCTCCTTGGCACCTCAATGAAGTACCGTCTCTCTGAGAACCACCAAATGTGGATCATCGAACTGTCAGGCCTTAATCTCCCCCAATAACGAGGACTGAGCAACCACACATGCTAAAACTCGGCTTGACTCTAAAATGTCCAACCTCACAAGCCTATTAGCTAAGGACTGGATGTCTAAAGCTAGGGGCCTCTCCTCTGCTGGAATGAATGCCAAGCTACCCATGCTCTCCGCCTTTCTGCTCAAGGCATCCGCTACCATATTCGCCTTGCCCGGATGATAAAAAATGGCAATGTCATAATCCTTCAGCAGCTCAAGCCACCTGCGCTGTCTCAAATTGAGATCCTCTGCTTGAATAAATGCTGTAAGCTGCGGTGATCGGTGTACACCTTACAAGGCACCCCATACAAATAGTGCCTCCATATCTTAAGAGCATGAACAATCACTGCCAACTCCAGGTCATGCACAGAGTAATTCTTCTCATGAATCTTTAGCTGACGCGATGCGTATGCAATAACGCGCCCCTCCTGCATCAACACACATCCCAAACCAATGCGCGAATCATCACAATATACCGTATACATTCCCGTACCGGAAGACAATACAAGGACTGGTGCGTACTCAAAGCTGTCTTGAGCTTCTGGAAGCTCTCTTCACAATCATCGGACCAACGAAATGGGGCACCCTTCTGGGTCAATCTGGTCAAAGGTGATGCAATAGATGAAAAGCCCTACACAAATCGCCGATAATAATCTGCTAATCCCAGGAAACTCCTGATCTCGGTCACTGAAGTAGGACGTGGCCAACTCTGAACTGCCTCGATCTTCTTGGGGTCCACCTTAATACCATCTCCTGACACAACATGCCCTAAGAATGCCACTGACTCAAGCCAAAACTCACACTTGGAGAACTTGGTATATAACTTCTATTCTCGCAAGGTCTGGAGCACTACTCTCAAATGCTGCTATCAGATGTCATCAATGAAGACGATAATAAAGGAATCAATATAAAGCCTGAATACCCGGTTCATCAGATCCATAAATGTTGCTGGGGCATTGGTCAAGCCGAAGAACATCACCAGAAACTCATAGTGGCCATATCTAGTCCTGAACGCAGTCTTCAGAACATCCGAGTCCCGAATCTTCAGCTGATGATACCTTGACCTTAGGTCAATCTTAGAGAACACTCTAGATCCCTACAACTGGTCGAACAAATCATCAATACAAGGCAACGAGTACTTGTTCTTGATGGTGACTTTGTTCAACTGGAGGTAATCAATACACATTCGCATGGTCCCATCCTTCTTCTTCACAAATAGCACTGGTGCGCCCCAATATGATACACTGGGCCTGACAAACCCCTTTGCTAACAACTCCTCCAGTTGCTCCTTCAACTCCTTAGGAGCCATATGATATGGTGGAATAGATATAGGCTGAGTGCCTGGAGCCAAGTCAATACAGAAATCAATATCACGATCCAGAGGCATGCTAGGAAGATCAGAAGGAAAAACATCGGTGAACTCTCAGACTACTGGAACTGAATCAATCGTCGAAGACTCTGCGGTGACGTCTCGAACATAAGCTAGATAGGCCAAACACCCCTTCTCGATCATGTGTCGAGCCTTCAGGAAAGAAATAACCCTGCTAGGCATATCAACTGTGGAACCCTTCCACTCCAATCTTGGCGATCCTGGTATCACTAGTGAAATAGTCTTGGCATGGCAATCAAGGACGGCGTGATAAGGAGATAACCAATCCATGCCTAGGATGACCTCAAAATCAATCATATCAAGCAACAGAAGATCTGCTCTAGTCTCAAAACCACAGAAAGTGACCACATAGGATTCGTAGATTCGATCTACAACCACAAAATCACCCACACGAGTAGACACATGAACATGAGTGCCCAAAGGCCCAGGAGAAAGAACCAGGAAACGAGCAAACAGAGGTGATACATATGAGTAGGTAGACCCTAGATCAAATAATACCGAAGCATATCTACCACTGACAAAAATAATACCTGTGATGATGACATCTGAGGCCAATGCATTTGGCCTAGCCGGAAGAGCATAAAATCTAGCTGGGGCGCTGGCTGTCTGGCCTCCACCTGACTGGGCAGTAGCTGGCTGACCTCTCCTTTTCTGGCCTCCACCTCTAGGACGACCTCTACCCGTCTGCCCTCCACCTCTAGGTGGCTGGGCAGCTAGTGCTGAAATCATAGGTTGCTGACCCTACTGCACTGCTTTGCCCCAAAGTCTGGGCCAGAATCTCCTCATGTGACCGGGATCTCTGCACTCAAAATAACATCGCGGGGTGGCGACCTACTGCCCTGATGGCTGACCCTTATAACCCGTAGACCCGCTAAAAGAAGCCTGGATAGTTGGTGGATGACATGAACTCTCCGGCATGGCACTGAAATAAGAATCAGAAGGACTCTGGGGACCTGAATACCCACTGGAGGAACCCTGAATAGCTGGCGGGCGGTAGGAAGTCTCTGGCATAGCACTGAGATAGTGACATGATGGAGCCCCCCGGGCAGGAGGTGGTGCTGAAACTGGTGGCCTATGAGGCTGGCCCCTCCCATACTGACCTCTGCCCCTAGTTGGGGCACCTCTGAATCCAGCGAAGAACCTAGCTCTCTTATCCTACTGTATCTGCTCTCTACCCCTCTGGCGATATCCCTAAATCTGACAAGCAATCTCAACTACTAGTTGATACTCTGTGCCCATCTCCACCTTTCGAGCCATACTAAATTGCATCTTGGGCTGCAATCCAGCAACAAATCTCCACACCCTCTCCGCATCTGTAGGAAGTATTATGAGTGCATGGCGGGATAACTCAGAAAACCTCGCCTCATAGTCAGTCATAGACATCTGACCTTACTCGAGCTGCTCAAACTGGTACTGCAGCTCCTCCCTCTCAGAGGGCGGGATATACCTATCCAAGAACAATTGTACAAACTGATCCCAAGTGATAGGAGTAGAACTTGTTGGCCTGCCAAGAATGTAGGACTGCCACCATCTATGGGCCCTGCCCTCGAGCTGAAAAGTAGTGAAGTCAACTCTATGCGACTCTAATATCCTAATATTGTGCAGTCTGTCCCTGCACTTATCTATGAAGTCCTGAGCATCCTCATGACGTTCGCCCTCGAAGACCGGAGGATGAAGCCTGGTCCATCTATCCAATAACTTCTGTGGATCGCCATCCACAGCTAGCCTGGGCTGGGGTGCCACTGCCGCAACTGGCTGAGCCCCACCTGCGAGTAGTGCATCAGGATTCTGATATACTGTAGCTACGTGACCTGGGGCTTGATCAGTAGGGGTCTGGGCTCCCCCTATTTCCTGTGAGTAGCTGGGTCTGCTGAAAATAAACCATCCTGAGTCACAGTGTCCATGAACCGTAGCATGCGGCCCATGACCTCCTAAAATCTCGGTGCTGTCATGAAATCTGTCGGGGTAGACTCAGCTCCGGGAACCTCGCCCTGCTCCTCAATAATAGGATCCTCTACATGATCTGCTAGTGGTGCAACTGGAACGGCTCTAGGTCGCCCTCGTCCCCTACCACGGGCCAGTGCCCTCCCTCGACCTCTACCTCAGCCTCTAGCAACAGGGGGGACACCTCCTCCCGGGTCCGGAACGTCAGCAGTACAAGTCCTCACCATCTGTGAGAGAATAAACGAGGGAAATTTAGTACACTAAGCACCACACAATAGGAAATGAATAAAGAGTAGTCTTTCCTAATACCCTATAGCCTCCCGAAGATATATACAGACGTCTCCGTACCGATCAATCAGACTCTATCAGGTTTGCCCATAACTCGTGAGACCTACGTGAACCTAGTGCTCTGATACCATGTTGTGACGACCCATTTCCTCAATAGGTCATGATGGTGCCCGACACCGTTGGCAGGTAAGCCAATGCGGAACATTTCCATCTCCCTATGCTAATTTTAGCAGAATTTAAGTGAAATAATTATCTGAATTGAAATCAAAACCCGAAAATGGTATATGATATAAATAACACAATAATACAACCCCCCCCCCAAAAAAAAAACTAGTCTACCAAAGTGTGTGCCAAGACCTGGTGTCACAAGTACGGGCATCTAGTAGAATATATAAAAGAATATCTCTATCCTACTGTCTGAGATAAAGAAAGAAAGAAAAAGTAAATAAAGACTCCATCCGGCTATTGAGCGACATAGGAAGGAAGCAGCTCACCATAGAAGTCTCTGCCACTAGCTCATGGGCGCGCACCGGACTGGTAACCAGATGTATCTGCCTCAAATCCTGTACAATTAAGTACAGAAGCGTAGTATGAGTACATAAACAATATGTACCCAATGAGTAACCCGTCTAATCTCGAAGAAGTAGAGATGAGAGGTCGACTTGATACTCACTAGGGTCAAATAATATATTGAGGTGATACAAACCACGAGGAAACACTAATAAGCAACAGTTTATAACAAGACATAAAAGTCTTACTCTTCCCTATACCTCCAGCTAACCATTTACTTTTGTTATATTTTTCAATTTATGTTGGGCCATAAAAGGCGATATCAATATTTAAAAACTCTCAGGCAAGCAACAATAGCATGCTCAAATATGCCGAAGTGATGGCCCGATCCAACAGAAAATAAACTGTACAGTTGCTGAGGGTCGACAGCGCGCCTATAGATGCCTCTATTCATACCGAGGCGATCGGCCCAATCCACAAATAATAAGAAATATCAAGTATACATACAAGGCACATCAACAATCATAAATGCCATGCAAGACTTCAACAATTATACAGTACGTTCTTATTCCCTTTTTAAGTCTCTAGCATTTCCTAGGCGCTCGATTTAACAAGGAAATATAGAAATTTATATAAAACAAGCATCGTGTGGGTCCTAATCTACCCGGACAATTAACATAGTAGTAGCTACGCACGGACTATCGTCACCTAGCGCGTGCGTAGCCCTCGCATTTAGCAACGATTATTCATTATAAATCCTATGGGAACAATTCCCTCTTACAAGGTTAGAAAGGAGACTCACCTCGCTCCGAAGCGCACTTCAAATATCAAGAACAAGCCCAAACCCTCAATTCGTAGCCAAACGAGCACAAACTAGTTAAATAAAGTAAGAACTAGTCAATAAAGGCTTACAAGGTCGAATTCTAACTATTTAAGTAATTTCGCAACCTTTCCCACAAGTTTTCTAAATTCCGACCCAGGGCCCACGTGCCCGGATTTCGAGATTTTTTGAAGGAAATTGTTCTCTACAACCTAAGGATCAATAATATATGATTTCTAGTTCATTTTATAACAAATTTCGTGGTCAAATCTTAGTTTTATTAAAACACTAGGTCTAGCTCTAACCCTTTGATTTTACCCAATTTTGAGCGTTTAATCTACCTAATATACATGTATTTAAGCTAATAATGAGTGGAAATAACTTACCTTGAAATATTAAGTTGAAACCTTCTCTCAAGAGCCCCCAAATCGCCCCAAAGTTGAGTGTAAAATGATAAAATGGTGTTTGAGTTCGAATTAAATAAAGCCTACTGCCCAGCGATTTCCCCTTCTCTGGTTTGGTGACTGCATATGCGGTCCCGCACCTCCGAAAAGGGATCCACATCTGCGGAACTGGGCAAAAGGGGATGGACCGCTTCTGCGGTCTTAGGCATGCATATGCGGAATCACTTCTGCGATTTTTGGGCCGCTTCAGCAGCTTGGGCCTAGTGTGGCTGGACCACTTCTGCGGTCTATGGGTCGCTTAAGCGGAACCGCTCCTGAGGTTTCCTTTGGCCTGGCCCCTTTCTGCTTCTGCGATGGATTGACTGTATCTGCAGTCTCGCTTCTGCTGTCCAAGAACCGCAGATGCGGTTATGACAGAAGCATTGCTTTTCTTAAATTTCCTACTTCGCTCGAACCTCGCTCGTTTGATGCTCGGGGCTCCCGATCCCCGCTCGAACATATTGGCAAGTATGAAATCATGAGGCGGACCTACTCGAACCCTCAAAATACTCAAAACAATGCTAAATCTAGGAATCACCCCCTACCACCAAGTGAATCAAACTATTGAACTTCAAGTTCTTAATTCTCCTCTAACGGGTCAAAACACCCTTAAACTACTCGAATTGGAACCAAATTTTACGGGCAACTCTTAAACAACATTACGGACCTGCACCAATCTTCAGAACCAAAATCCGAGCCCGATACCTAGGGAATCAATGATTACCTAGTTTCTTTAATTCCTTTAAACTTCAATTTAAAAATTTCATAGAAAAATTCATTACTCTGGATAAGGACCTCGAAATTCAATTCTGGATATGTGCCCAGGTCCCATATTTTCTCACAGACCCTCCGAAATTGTCAAATCATGAATTCGGGTCTGTTTTCCCAAAAAGTTGACCGAAGTCAAACTTGATCTTTTAAGAAGATCTTAAAGAAGCAAATGTACATATTTTTACTCAAAACTCTTCCAACTCCCGAACTAACCATCCCTGCAAGTTATAAATTAGCTAAAGCAAGCGCGGGAAGTTTTATTTAAGGGAACAGGGTTCAAAAATGAAAAATGACCAGTCGGGTCATTACAATATACACATCACCACCTGACTAGCTGGTATGCATTGATGATTTTTCCCACAGTGGCCACTGGTATGATGGGATGCCCTTAGAGGCTGATGGTGTTATGAAACCTATACCTATGCACGATATGAAATTCATACGCATATGCATGATACTATAAGTATTTTATGATTTACAAAGTTTTCCAGACTTACAGGTTGAGTCAATTACTCTATATTTCTTTCATATATATTATGTACTTATTTATGTGCCTTACATTCTCGATACATTATTCGTACTGACGTCCCTTTTACCTAGGGACGCTGCGTTTCATGCTCGCAGGTCCTGATAGAGAGGTCGAGAGCCTTCCAAGTAGGCTATCAGCTCAGCGGAGGATGTGGTGCACTCCATTTGCTTCGGAGTTTCTTGTTTGGTATTGTTTGGTATGGTTGGACTCTGTCTGGACCTTTATAAAAATTTTGTATTCTTAGAGGCTTGTAGACAGATGTCATGTCGTAAGATATTGTATGGCCTTGTCGGTCTATATTCAGGGTACGAGTGGTTATTTTGGGCTTATATGCTCGTATGTCTTATGTTTAGATTGGTATTAAATGCTGTATTCTACCTATTTCATGGTAACCTCTCTGGCTTAGTTATGTATGATAGTATGACGTGAAAAGATACATTATGTTGGTACTAGGTTGAGTAAGGTACCGGGTGCTCGTCATGATCCATCAATTTGGGTCGTGATAGAAGTGGTATCAGAGATATTCTGTCCAGGGAGACTACAAGCCGTGTATAGTAGAGTCTTATTTATGGGTGTGTCGTGCATCACACTTATAAGCAGGAGGCTACAGGGTATTTAGGACTGTCACTCTTTCTTCTTACTCTAGATCGTGTGGTAGAGCTCACTTATAAGAATTTAAATTCTGAACTGCTATTTAATTCATAATACAACGATGCCTACATTCAGAAAGACGATCCGTAAGATATATAGATGTGGAAGTATTAAGTGAGAGGAACTCAATTTTAAATCTTGGTTATGATGAGTAAATGTGAGGTCTTCAGTAGATCATGTGTATACTAAAAGGTATAAGGTTCTTGATAAGTATATTTAAGGAAGAATACTTATCCACTCATACGGTAAAAAAAGGAATCACAAAATCGAAAGTTAGACACAAGTTTCAGCAAGTAAAAGAAGGAAGGTGAAGAAGGGTACGAGGTACCTATTTAATAAAGATTATCATTATTTACCATTCAGGAAAGGAGATGTAAGCATTTTAAGTCACCTTCAACAGTAACAAATGTACGTTCAATCAGGCATACCAATCTTAATCATGCCTTATGGGAGCTAATGGATATGGTTTGAGAGAAGAGCAGGATATCAGGATCCTGCTAGGTTAGAATAACCTAAAATGATGGATGGATGGTTTGCGATTCCGAAGGACATTGCTAAAAAAGCTAATAGATTTCCTTGTGAAACACCTAGATGGTGCAATTTAAAATAGTACCACTAGATATGAGTGCTACAAAGATAGGCGTTGGAAGCTTGGAAAGGATAAATATTATCTTAGTATGATTCCATCCCTAGTAGAGAGATAATGATAGGCAACGCGAAGAGCTAGTGGATGGAGCAAAGGGGATCTGAAAGCAAAAGATTATCTTGTTGAAGTTTACAGAATCAAGTGATAGATAAGAATGTTAGCAGGAAATAAGAAAAGAGTTAATGAAGCATTATGAGTAAGACGTGACACATGGATGACTACGGTAGATAAAAAAATGACAGTATTATAGAGTCTATAGTCAAGTGAAGGAAAAGACGAGAAGTCACATGCCTTGAGACAACAAGAAAATATAGGCCATAAAGTCATATCCTCATTTTAAAATAATAATAATAATAAGTTTGTGACTCTAACATGATTACCAGAAGGAAAAGTTAGACACCAGAATAATAGAAATCAGAATGGGCTAGTGAATAGGATAAATTAAATGGAATTAGAGACTGAGTTATTTGATAATAGTCGACATCATAAAAATTTCAGCTTTTGTTCCGACTATAGTAGAATGGACAACAAAAGAAGATTCAGGAGAAAGTCAGAGAATGGTCATTCAGGAAGTTGCTTCCCTAAAGCAAGCAATGTGAGCAAAGTTAAGCTTAAGGGACTATGTGTGCAAGTTACACTAAGTGTCACCCTCATGTATAAGGAATTTTGTTATCCTTAGTGCAGAAGGATTACCGCAAGGCGGGTAAGAGTCATCGATGATTTTAAAAAATGCCAATGATTTAAAATATATATACGTAAATCATTGTAGCACTAAATCTTAGCACTCCTCTAAAGAGGGAATATGTAATTTTGTGGCATTAAGTCAGAATTAAGTGGTTCAGTAACTATGGAATGGTTGAGGAAGAAGAATGCGATAAAAAAATGAGAAAGGAATGAGATTACACTTACTCAATTCCTACTAATATGTTACGATTCTAGAACCTTATGCAAACATGACATCAAGGAAAGGAGGTAAGGGTTCCTGCCCGAGATGCTATTAATAAGGAGTCAGTGGGAGACGTAAGTTAAGATAAAGGAAATAATCCAACAAAAATTATGCGAAATATTGATATGAGAATGGGCCAACGAGTAGTCATTAATTGATTCAGGAAGAGCCTATTTATGGTTAAATAGGGGGTTACAGACGAGTTAGTAGAACGTGAAAAATAAAGATAGTAAAACCCAATATAGTGAATTCAACCCCGTAGTTATGACATTGTAATACTTGAAAAATATTCAAATAGGAGTTGGGATAGTTAAAGGTACCGTATGAGTGTTACGCAAATAAAAGAAAGTGCCACTGGGAAGGCAATCAAAATATCAGTTCAGAAGCAACCTATAAGCACAAGGGTATGGAGATAAAAAACTAAAGATAATTATAGGCAAGGAAGGACATCAAAAGGTCTGTAATAAGCTCATAGCTTTACGAAGGTCAAGGGTTATCCCTAAGTACTAAAAAGAAAGACTAGCTGGAAAAATAAGGAAGAAGGCTTAAACTTAAGCACAACAACCTAAAGAGAAAATGGTCATGTAACAACAGTCTCATAACAACATTATAAGCACTCTAAGGGAAAGTGGCACCTACCATGACTAACGAACGGGAAGTAAAATTAAAAGTAATATTCGAGATCATATGAGTTACACGAAAACTCTAGCATGTGTGGGCACTATGATGAGCTAAGTGTGGACACAACAAGGGGGCAGGAAGATCAGGAAAAGTAATAACTTACGTTAAAAGAAATCTAAAATGGAACGAAAGAAATTATTCGATCGATGATCCAGAGTTGGTTACGTTATGAAATCACTTAAGAGTTCAGAGTTTTATACATACAACATATACGACCTTAGAAGGTTCTGGTATATGTTAAAAGAAAGAAGTGAGCCCACATAATAAACGAAGGATTAAATGATTACACGGTTGTATCATGCATATTTCTCAAGCCCATGAAAGGCTAAAAAAGATAACTAATACCATGAACCATAGGTCGGAAGATGGCTTAAGCCTACATAAAGGTTGATCAGAGGGAAGAGAAAACTAAAGAGTGACATCAACTAAGTAATCAAGAGTCTATTATTGGACCCAGAAAATTTGAAACATTGTGATCGAGAACATTGTAGGATATCCTTTAAAAATTAGAGATACGAGAGAGATAGTACAACAACCATAGTCTATAATGGCTTTACGACAAAGCTAGTTAAAAGAAGTAACAACCACTAATAAGAAGTCAGTATAAAGCTCTCACCGGATTGTAGTATTATAATAGAGCTTCATATTGTGGTGTGAATCATACCTATATGGAATGAAGGTTATGAAAGTGATAGAAGATATGATACGAGATTTTAAGTAAGTAAGGTAAATGTGAACAACATATGTGATACTCAAATGCAGAAAGTTGTGAATAGTCCATACTTGAGATAGAGGACTATAAGCACAGGGATCTAATAACTGGGAATGATAGCGGCATGTCTTTCAGCCTATTGTTTCTAAGTACTGAGAAATCTAGCTAAGAGATTAGAGAAGAGTTAGAGACGATGTGATGTCTCGCTTGTTATTCCAGAATAACATAAGAAAATCTATGGTGCAAGCAAGTTGAAGGAAAGTTGCGAGTAGTATAAATGGATATATATAGGTCGCAAGCTAAAGTATGGTAGAGCGAGAAAGTTTTCAGAAAACACGAGTAAGGACGAGGAAAGGCAAGTGAAAAGGTGACGAGAATGGATAAGTTCTCGAGATGAAGTCCATGAAAACAAGTGAGCTAATGGTTTCTCTAAGTTATTGGAAGTTCAGTATAGCCTGAATGAACTCAAAAGAGTATAAGATTTATAGCATTTAGAAAGAATGAAATGCTGACCTGGTAATAAAATGAGGGTATAATTGTGACGGATAAAGGATGACATTTTGGTCTTCGTTTGATTAATGATTTGAAAAAAAAAAGAGAAGATTTCGCTGGCGGCACAAAATTAGGATACCCCATAAGGTGAATCACATTGAGATACTATGAAATACGATTATGGAAATCACTTCAAATATTCCTCAATGCAACGTAAGCCCTAATGGCAATGTATTACGTACGAAGTTTCAAGTCTTTAAATAGTGGATTGTAGATCAACATCGAGGTGAATCAACAATGGACATATACAAGTTACAAAATATGACATGAGATTAGGCCATGATTCTTAAGACGAACGATAATGAAGGAGCATTAAAGGACTGAGATTAATACCTAAAGGATAGGCAACAAAGGTAACTAGGAGTTTGATAAGCATGCCTCAATCACGGTAAATTGGAGTAAAAAAAATTATGGTATAGTATGACCCATGTAGATGCTGTAAAGCCATATGAATGGATGACCAGATCTGTAAAAAATAACGGGGCCATATTTGCAAGTTCTACAAGTATATGTTGACACCCAATTTTGTCCTTTCATAATCTAATTCATTCCACCGAGCTGCTATTTTACTTCAAAAGATCGTAATAATATTTGCAGTATTTTAACTAAATTTTCTTCTTCATTACATTGTTCACCACATTTTGATAGCAAATTGGCATTTATTTTAATAATTAAAAAAAACCTTACCACTTCATATTTTTTGTTTAATTACTGTTTCTTAATGAAATAATTAGTATTGTTATTATGATCATTTGACTATATTAGAAGCCAAAATATTCTTTAGCCCAAATTCTAGCCCAACCAAAATTCATAACCCACCAGTAGAACCCATAGTAAACACAAAATCAAATTCCCATGATGCCCTCGGTTTCTTTTTTCAAAAAGTATCACTAAAAGGCGTGGTGGAAGAAAAATTCCAACGCTCTCCCTTTCCTCGTTCCGACTGGATATTTTTCCAAATCTTGCAAATATTCTTACACTTGTATATATAGACCAAATCTCTTTCTTTCCAAAGTTGTGACCTCTGATATTTCCTGATTGATTTTGTCAAATATTTTCTTTACTAATTTGTAGCCTTAATTTTGTCTTTGTAACTTAGAGACTTAATAATTCGTTAGCTATAACTACCTTCTTGTTATGGACATATACGGGACATTGATCTTCTCCATGTATATATAAGAGTTTTTTTTTTAAGAAAAAAGGGAGAGAACTTAGACACTCTCTTATTCTTTTGCTATAAGACACACAGACACGAAATCCTCTGCTAACATTTTTTTTTTTGACACCAAAGATATCTTCTCCATTCCAATACATCTCTATAGCCCGCCACCTCCTCTTCACCAATGACTACCAATTCTTTTACTTGTCCCTTTTGTCGTCTTTTCTCCATCATAGTGTGACAAAACCTTCATATTCCAAGTTTTCGACTCCTCCTCATCACGGTTGACATCGATGCAACCAGCGTTTACAATCACGGCGACGTCTCCATCTTATTTACTTTAATCACAGTACTATAAACTGCGTCTTAGTTTTGTTTTACTATTTTCGGCTTTGTCGCTGCTGTCGCTATATCGGGGATTTCAGAAACGGTTCATATTGTTGGCCTTCTATATTCTTTATCACGCTTCAAAGGTAAGATTGCTCCCTCGCACACTCGATATCATGCATGTTTCCGGCGCTATTACCTATTTTTAGTTGGTTCGGATCTGAAAACGGTTCTTGTCATGAATATGTGTATGTCCTACTGAATTTCCATATGGGGGTTGGCGATGGTATAACTATTTGCTTTGTTGGTTCCACGCTTGTTTTCTTTGCTTGCTTCATGTATTTGTGCTTTTAGTTAATCACATTTTAATTAATGTAGTACCATGCCCACGCCTAGTAATTAGCATATAGGATTTGGAACTAATAAACTTACTCTTTACGTGCTTTGTGCCAATAACCGACTAGTATAGGGACTTTTAGAAATTATTATGCCTTCTAGAATATGTTACAAAGGGGGGTCAATTATTTGGATCTATATTATTTATTTTGAAGTTAGAAACCAGTTCGAAGGAAGTTTCAGGCTTCGACCCTTCAGTACGTGAGTGATATCATGTTACTGTAAATAATATATTTGTCATTGGCCTATTGTTGGTGTGCTTCCCTTTGAGATTTTTGTACTACATCTGAATGGTCTCTATATATATATATATGTAAATTTTTATTTAACTTTTTGGATTCTGCTCATGTTTTCCTAAATGAAATTATGAGTACATGAGTTAGTGGAAGAGCAAACTGATATTTCTTCACCTTCACATTATAGACTGAGTTATTTGCCATAGCTTGATTACTGGTAATGTCTCTCATCTTCTTGAAACAAAGTGTAAGAGGGCATCATGTCCTTGTCTAATTAGATGGATATGTTTGAGATGCAAAAGAATATGTTATTGGAAATGAAATGGTCGTAGCATTGTGTTGGTATTTTTCTTTACTTGTTTGAACTAGCTTATGCATATTTGCTCACCCATCACCTGTATACCTCCCCCAAGTTAATCGATAACATATGGGAGGTTAAGGACTATTAGGTCAAGTCCTTAAATGTTCGATTTTTGTCTTAAATGATTAAGCCAGTCTTTCTTTTGACATATAAATTATTCTTCTTCTTTGTGAATTTAAAAATTACTTGCTCTAGTTGCTTATGTGTTAATTTTTGACCTCACACTAAAGTCGACATCAAGGTAAACGACATGTGATTATTAATTGTCGCATGCCACGCCTTTAAGGTGGCGCATAATTTTACCTAATAAATATTTTCTTGTGTGTTGAGCTGCAACTGCCATGGACATTTGTCGGAGCCAACTTCTACACGAAGAATGAAGCCATGAACCTCTGATGGCTTGCTCGCTTATTAGTGAATGCACTAATAGATGGTATTTCAAATTGAGTATTAAGTCATTTCTGATTTCCTTTAGCTTTTGGTGACTAAAGGTTAGTCTCTGATTTCCTTTACTCTTACTTAATATATCGTAATTGTTTACTTGACACTCTAAATCTATATCCCTGCCTGAACTAGGTATACATTAGCTTATTAACTTCATAATGTCATATGAATGACTAGATCTTGCCTTACGATAAAAACACAATTGTCTTTGTGAGTCTTTTTTTTAAGCAATTTCTAATTCTAAGAGTTACGACCCTCTAACTAATAGATTTCTCCTACGTAGTTCCTATTGACTAAGTGATTGCATCTTATTTGGGGTAGCAAATTTTTTATTTTTAGTCAAAACTTATTCATTCTAGATTGTTTTTGTTTTTGTTTAATTGGCACTGGCATTCTGTAATACAATTTGTACTTAATTTCATATGTCGGTGAAACCTTCCTTTTGTAAATAACATCCTTTCTTTTCTTTTATAATTGGTAGTAACATCACATGTTTAAAATAGCGAGCCCTCTTAGTACAATAGTAGTTTGCACAATTAATTTATTATTTTACTTAGGATAAGAATTAAATTGGTTTGTGTATATATTTATATTACTTTAGCTTAGCCTAATAATCTCATATAGTCTAGAATTCGGCTGGGAACCACAGTTATGGACCTCGAAGAGTGCCTAACACCTTCTCTTTGAGGTAATTTGAGCCCTTACCTGATCTCATGTGACGTTGACTAGTTAAAACAGAGTTATTTGCAAGTAGGTGCCCTGACGCACCTTAAAAATCGTTAGGTGATGACTCTCCTCTTTTAATACACATTTTAAAAGAGTTGTCACACGTCAAAGCCCGCTTTCGCAAGAAAACGGGGCGCGACAACATGTCGACTCTGCTGGGACCTTAGGCTTTTACCATTTTAGATTGTTCTTGTGAATTTGTGCCTTCCCTTTTAATGCAATGACTTGTTTAAATTTCTTTGAGCGTTTAATTTCTTTTACAAGGCAAAATTGACTTATCTTCTTCGTTTCTTTTCTTTATTATTGCTTCAAATTATAAACTACTGTATTTACCGCTTTTCTTGACATGCAAATACGTGAAAACATGGTTTTTAATTATTGCTTAATCATACTCAACATCATACTCCACCCGTGCCAAACAAATACCATAGCAACATTTATAATGAGCGGTTGCACTCTTCCTATATTATTACCCCTAAATTCGAAAAGGTATATTTGCGATAAAACCAGTCGATCAACGGTGTAGTCGGCAGTTCCGTGCCTTCCCCCTTGAGTTGTCCGCTCAAGGGTATCAGTCTAAAACCCCATAGAAACCTTACTCTGTTCAAACTATGCATGCATCATGGTCAAACCTAGCAGGGTCAGTTATGTTGTCCATATAATGATCTTTTGAGATAGCATTCTCCAAAGTCCACTGGGTTTCCCTAAAACCCAAACGGACATCACCACGTTTTGTGCCTTTACTTGGAGAACTAAAATGCTTCATGCTAATTGTTGATATTAAATAGTCGAGTCTTGTGGGGGCCAGGGCCTAACCTTATTTGTCTTGCAGAAATATGAGACACGAAGTACCTAGATTCGGCATGGTGACCAACATCTCCAAAATTGCTAAGCTAGTAGAAAGAACTTCACTCTAGTGATCAAACTCTCATACGAAAATATCTGGGAAACCTACCATTCCTTCTGGAGATCCAACCTAATAACAGGATCATAGAAGTTGCCACACTGTTTTGGGATTGTGAAAGGGCTGTATTCCGCTTTGAGAAAATTGAAATGACACCCCTGCTAGAGTAGATATGAGATTAGTCGGTCTAGTCTGGGAAACTCCAGGTTGAGGATTGTAAAGGCATGGGTTTCCTCAAAATGATGGGTTTAAAGAAGAATCCAGAGTTGACATGTCTGAAAGAATCCTACATCCCTTTTGACAATTTATATGAAAGGTACGGTCACAACAAATCCTACCGTACCTACCCTAATGAGTTTGCCATTACATCCTTAGGGCACATTCATTGAAGGGTCTTCGTATTTATGTTTGGTTTCCTGGGGCTGATCATGTTTCCAACAAAGAAAGCAAGGATCCACACCAGGATAGCTGTTAGGACCTGACTCTTTGTCATCGGGCGTGGCACGGCTGTGGCAAGGATTTGGGCGTGATGGCCTTGTCATTGGCCTATGTGCGGGCAAAACGATCATGCGGGCGATGGGTTGTTGTGGGCAAGTATTGGCCAAGGCCTTGGCATGGGCAAGGCCGGCGTGGCAAAGGCTTGACAAGGCAGCATGGGCAAAGTTAGGGCGGCATGGCACGGCATGCGCGCCAAAATCAATGGCATGACACTTTTGGGTTGTGGCAGCTATGTGCGGGCTAAGCGAAGGCAAGGCGAAAATACGGGATGATGGAAATGGCTTTAGGCAAGGCTATGTGAAGGAAAATACAAGCAATGGCACGAGGGAAATGAAGGTTGGCACGGACAAGGCAAAAACAGGGCCAAGGCAATGCATGAGCGGCAGCAGCGTCGGGCTTGTGCGGCAGAATTGTGGCAGCGGGTTGCGGGCAAGACATTGGCATGGGGCAATGTCAAATTGAGCTAAGGCTTGGCTCAAAGCAAGCCTTGGGCGAAATTCAGCTGGCCAAGGAAAAATGGCACATGCAATGCACATGGAAAGCGGTTGGCGGTTACCTTGTTTTTAGCCATGATCTCCCATGATCTCCCATGATCTTCCATGATCAGATTATGCTTGTATATTGTCCCATTTCGTGATTATTGTGTCCTAAGTAGTTGGGGATGTCAACTACATGTTAGGAACAAGATTTAAGCTTAGTTAGACAAGTGGCAAAGCTGTAGACAACATGTGTCATGTGCTGCCAAGTTTAAGGGCTGCCTATATTTTATAAATAGGGCCTTTAACTTAGGCAGAAGTATGTGGTGAATTTCGTGTGAAATTCTAAGTGGGAAACAAGAGAGAAACGTGAGGGTTTCTAAGTGTTTCAAAAAGGGGCTAAGGTTTGGCTTGGGCAGATCTTAGTGTTGGCCAAGAACGACTTGTGTTCTTGCCAAAAGTGGGCTGTGAGCGGACTGTGTTCATAGCAAGAGTGAGGGTCCTTTGTATATTTTCAGAATTAATGCAAAGGTTGGGAATTTTCCCGTAGTTGCTTTGTGTTCTTATTATTTTGCTGCCTAAATTTCGTTTTAAGCCAAACTTGCTGAAAATTGGCAAAGTGTTTCGGAAAGGCTGAGTCAAGCGGGGGACTTGACTGCCGCGCGGGTGTGACTTTGGGCTGACCAAAAATGCCCCCGTGACAACTGGTATCAGAGCAAGGCAAGTTCGTGGCAGTGGCAAGACAATCAGTGGCAGAATTCGTGGGGCTATTTGAGAACATGGCTGGTGGCACAAATGCGGAACTGCGTCAAAGGGTTGAGCAGTTGGAAGAACTAGTTGGGCAGGCTCTTGAAATTGGTGGCAATTCTTCTGTTCTTGCTAGAATGGCACGTTTGGAGGTAGACTATGCAGCGAGACATGAGACAACGCTTGCAGAAATGGCCTTGGTTCGCCAAGAGAAAGAAGAACTACGCGAGAAAGTGGCTGATCTTCGAAGGGCATTGCAAAATTCTGCCCCTAGAAGTGATGAGCGTACTAAGTTGAGGATTCCGGAGCCAAAGGCTTATGGTGGTGCAAGAAGTGCCAAGGAACTGAAAAATTTCTTGTGGGATATGGAGCAGTATTTCCAAGCTGCACGTGTGCCGGATGATGAAAAAGTGGTGATCACACCAATGCACTTGACGGATGATGCAAAGGTGTGGTGGCGTACACGAGTTGCGGATGGGGAAAGTGATGGACTGCCCAAGATTGAAACTTGGGAGATGCTGAAGAAGGAATTAAAATCCCAATTCCTTCCAACAAATTTGTCGTGGATGGCACGGGATGGACTGTGTCGCTTGAAACAAAGTGGCACGGTGAGGGAGTATGTCAAGGAATTTTCGTCCTTGATGCTGAATGTAAGTAATATGGCATAGGAAGACAAGCTGCATTACTTCATGAGTGGTTTGAAGGGCTGGGCGCAATTGGAGTTGAGAAGGCAGAATGTGCAAAGCCTCTCTACTGCTTGCAGCAGCAGATGTGTTGGCGGACCTGAATATAGGTGATGAACCTACTAAAACTTCGCATTCAAAGTCTGACCGGAAAGACAAAGCAAAGGAATGGAAGAAAAACGGGAAGGGCCAAGCTTCTGAAAAAGAGGGACTTGTCAAGATTGTGAGACAGGAAATTCACAATGGCAAGGAAAGGAACAGCAAGTTCAAAGGCTGTTTTACTTGTGGTGGACCGCACTTGAAGAAGGACTGTCCGGTGCAGGCTAGGGTAAATGCAATGCTAGCTGCGGAGAAACAGGAACAAGTGGCGGAGGCAAATGCCATAGTGGCAGATGTGAAGGGAGCACCCGGGGCATTGTTTGTCAACAACCCCTTGGGGTTGATAAATTGAGTTGGCTTGACGAGGACGTCGATTTCAAAGGGTGCGGGTGGTTTGTTAGGACCTGACTCTTTGTCATCGGGCGTGGCACGGCTGTGGCAAGGATTTGGGCGTGATGGCCTTGTCATTGGCCTATGTGCGGGCAAAACGATCATGCGGGCGACGGGCTGTTGTGGGCAAGTATTGGCCAAGGCCTTGGCATGGGCAAGGCGGGCATGGCAAAGGCTTGACAAGGCAGCATGGGCAAAGTTAGGGCGGCATGGCACGGCATGCGCGCCAAAATCAATGGCATGATACTTTTAGGTTGTGGCAGCTATGTGCGGGCTAAGCGAAGGCAAGGGGGAAATGCGGGATGATGGAAATGGCTTTCAATAGCAAAGGCAAGGCTATGTGAAGGAAAATACAAGCAATGGCACGAGGGAAATGAAGGTTGGCACGGACAAGGCAAAAACAGGGTCAAGGCAGTGCATGAGCGGCAGCAGCGTCGGGCGTGTGCGGCAGAATTGTGGCAGCGGGTTGCGGGCAAGACATTGGCATGGGGCAATGTCAAATTGAGCTAAGTCTTGGCTCAAAGCAAGCCTTGGGCGAAATTCAGCTGGCCAAGGGAAAATGGCACATGCAATGCACATGGAAAGCGGTTGGCGGTTACCTTGTTTTTAGCCATGATCTCCCATGATCTTCCATGATCAGATTATGCTTGTATATTGTCCCATTTCGTGATTATTGTGTCCTAAGTGGTTGAGGATGTCAACTACATGTTAGGAACAAGATTTAAGCTTAGTTAGACAAGTGGCAAATGCTGTAGACAACATGTGTCATGTGCTGCCAAGTTTAAGGGCTGCCTATATTTTATAAATAGGGCCTTTAACTTAGGCAGAAGTAATGAGGTGAATTTCGTGTGAAAATTCTAAGTGGGAAACAAGAGAGAAACGTGAGGGTTTCTAAGTGTTTCAAAAAGGGGCTAACGTTTGGCTTGGGCAAATCTTAGTATTGGCCAAGAACGACTTGTGTTCTTGCCAAAGGTGAGGTTCCTTTGTGTATTCTCTAAATTAATACAAAGGTTGGGAATTTGTCCCGTATATGCTTGTGTTCTTATTATTTTGCTGCCTAAATTTCGTTTTAAGCCAAACTTGCTGAAAATTAGCAAAGTGTTTCGGAAAGGCTGAGTCAAACGGGGGACTTGACTGCCGCGCGGGTGTGACTTTGGGCTGACCAAAAACGCCCCCATAACAATAGCCATGGTAACTAAAAACCCTTATGGAAGGGATTGGTGGGCAACCATTCAGCATCGTGCCCATGATCATTACGGACATATACCGAGCCTTGGAGAAGTGTCAAAAGGGAGAAAAACACTTTGAAGGTTGCAATTTATTACTTCAACTCAAACTTATGGAGTACCTCCAAAGGGGTGAATACCGACAAGAGATCCAGCGAAGGGACTGGGATGATCACATTGCTTTCTATCATCCAAAAATAATGAATTACATGCCCAATATGTTTGCTCAGCCAGAAGATGCCAAAAGATAGGTAGAGCTATTTGATAACCTAACCGAAGAATAGGTCCAGTGGATGTTCGAGTGGTTTCCAACCGAGGAATTCATCACCCGATCCAGAAATGCATCTTTTTTGATATTGATCGGTCTGAGGGGAACATATTCTTACGTCCCTCTTCGAGTTATGAGACAAGTCGGTAGTAAGCAAGTTATACCCAAGGTAGACAATATGAGTCATTTTCGAACAGACCCTTAGGATGATGATTGTCCTTACAAATGCCAAGCTCAGCATATGTTGCACTGCAATATCATAATGGGGAGAGATACCATCGAGCTAGGCACATATCATGCTAGTTGCGCTCCTTTCTACTCAGGTTGGTTAGAAGACGATCATGATGGTCTGGGCCAGCCAGGGTTTGCCTGATGCCACAAAATCATAGATGAAAGGGTCGAGGTACAGGTCAAATATAACCAACTGCGCAAAAGGATCTGTGAGTACGAAAGCAAGCACCGTGAAATACAAGAGTCCAAACAGAAGCTAATTGAGAAATGGAAGGACACGACTGTCAGTGCCAACAAGCGACTGGGATACTTGGAGCGAGGCATAATGGAGTTGGAGAGAAAGCTTCTCAAGAGGGTCAAAGATTGCCAAAATGCTGAAGGAACCGAAGGCGGACATCTAGCCAGGTCCTACCTATTGTTGGGACTTCGCGAGTTGGGAAAGCTATTCGACAAAGCCAGGGATGCCAAATCTGGGAAAGGTCCTTCTGGGGCCAAGTAGATATGGGTTTTCTTTTTTTCTTTATAAAAATGTAATAAGGCCAATGACCATTAGTGATTTTTATTTCTTGTTTATTTAATGTCAATTTGGGATTCGTCTATTTTTTGTCAATAAAATGAGGCATTTAGCATTCTAAGTTCTCCAAATCAATTTGTCTCTAGGCCTACCCGAACAAGAATTCATTACTCGTGCCCGAACCATAAAACTCCACAAATGACCATTTCCACACCCACATACCCGATCACCACAAAAATCCCATCTACGTGGAGATCGTGCCACTCTTAATCCAACCTATATCTTGCACCCCTGAGCTTGATGAAAAGGTTCTACTCATAGAAACTTGGCTGAAGAGCTTAAGAAACTAACTAGCCGAATCAGAGGTGTCGAAGGAAGTAAAGGGATCGAAGGGTTAAACTATGATGATCTCTGCATACAACCAGATGTTGAACTTCCAAAGTGGTACAAAACTCCCAAGTTCGAGGTTTTTGACAGTACAGGTGATCCAAAGGTCCATATGAGAACATACTACGACAAGCTGGTCGAGGTGGGAAAGGATGAAAAGATCCGCATGAAATTGTTCATGAGGAGTCTGAAAGGAGATGCACTATCCTGGTACATCAGCCAGGATCCCAAAAAATGGTCGAGTTGGGTAGGTATGGCCTCTGATTTCATGGACAGGTTCAGGTTGAACACAGAAAATGCGCCGGATGTATTCTATATTCAGAATCTGAAGAAGAATCCTACAGAAACGTTTCGCGAGTATGCTACTTGCTGGAGGTCGGAAGCTGTTATGGTCAGACCTGCCTTAGAGGAGGAACAAATGAACAAATTCTTTGTCCGGGCTCATGACCCACAATATTATGAATGGCTAATAATTATTGAAAATCATAAGTTTTTCGATATCATCAAGCTGGGGGAACGAATTGAAGAAGGTATCAAATACGGCATGGTTATAAACTTCAAGGGCTTGCAAGTCACAAATAATGCCTTACAGTCTGGTGGTGTGTCTAAAAAGAGGGACGTGGGGGCAGTAATGGTTTCACAAAGGACCAGGTCTCCCCTCAAATACCAAACCTACCCTATACCTCCACTCACATATCAGTCAGCTCCAAACTACCAAGCACTCTCCTACCAAGCCCCAGCACCAACTTGTCTGTCACTTCCACCCCCAACATATCGGCCTACCTCACCAAGATATTCCCAATGCGCACATGTCTACCAAACTTACAATGACCAACTATCTCCTTACCAATCACCCCAGCATGCCAAAAGTTTCCTAGGCCCCGACTTAATTTTGATCGGAGGCCTCCAAAATAGTACACAGCCATCAACGAACCCATTGATCAGCTATATGAGAAAGTCAAAGCCGCCAGTTATATCACCCTTATCCCTGCTTCAACCCCTGAGAATCCTTCTTAGTGGGTTAACCCAAACAAATCTTATGCATACCATATTCGATATGAAGGGACACACCATCGATGAATGCCACTCTTTCAAAGACAAGATACAATCCCTGATTGATAACAAGGTCATTGTCGCAAAGGAAGATGCTCCGAACGTCCACAACAAACCTTTACCAGACCACAAAGGTGAGGATGTTCACATGATCGAAGCAGAGGATAATTGGGATCCCGAAGGGTCCATCGGGTTGATCGCGGAAGGAGATGAACCAAAGAATCCAGCAGTTACTCTCAACCCTATCATAGTCCAAATTCAACCATCTGAGGTTACTAAGGTAGATGTGTCTATCCCTTTTTAGTTTGAGGCAGCTCCATCAACAAAAACACTGACACCGTTTGAGGTTATAGTTTTACCACCCAAGGAATATGTCCCATTCGAAGTAAAAGTGGCCTCATCGATTCTAATGGCAATGACCACCATGCCACCATTCCATACAAAAGTTATACCTTAGGATTATAAAGCTGAGGCTAAGAGGAAGGCAAAATCAGGTTTGAAGAGACTATTGCAGCATATGGTATGACAAGAACTGGAACAGTCTATACTCTGGAGCACTTAGCTGAGTCGAGCAAGCAAGCTTCCAACTGGCTATTCTTTATCGAAATCGAACCAGATGACCTTTGGAGAAATATACAGGCCAAGGAGTATTCGGTCATCGACCAGCTAAACAAAACACCAGCGCAGATATCTATCCTCTCATTGCTGCAGAATTCCAAGACACACAAAAATGCTCTGTTGAAGGTTTTGAGTGAAGCATACGTGCCAAGTAACATCATTGGCGGAGAAATGGCCAATGCGGTAAGACAAGTATTAGGAAGCCATAAAATCACCTTCTATGAGGACGAGCTGTCGCCTGAAGGGTTGGGTCACAACAAAGTATTGCATATTGCCGTGTAATGCGAAGACTACTTCATTACTAGCATCTTGATCGATAGGGGTTCCAGCCGTAATATATGTCCATTGATAACACTCAAGAAGCTGGGTAAAGGATTGCACGAGATAAAAGAAGGAGCAATCAATGTGAAAGATTTTGATGGGTCTCAGAGGTCCACCATCGGTGAGATTATCCTGTCTGCAGATGGGACTGACTTGGTTCGAGGTCGACTTTCAAGTGAAAGATGTGCCAGCATCCTACAACTTGCTGCTAGGGCGTCCTTGGATTCATGCTACATGTACTGTAGCTTCAATACTACATGAGGCCGTAAAATTTGAATGGAATCACCAAGAAGTGATCATTCATAGTGAAGGCAATAATACTATATACAGTCGTAAGACCATTTCGACGATAGGGGGAAGAAGAAAGGTAGATGGAGAGACCTACCACCACATCGAGTGAGTCAATGTTAATGACAAAGATAAATGGTAGGACAACAATATCGAGAGTATATTGAATTGGAGTGGGTACAACCTAGTAAGGGGCTCGGCAAGAACCTCTAAGGGATTGCTAAACCCATAAAACTTAAGAAACATAGTACTACTTTCGGTATGGGATATGAGTACACTTGGGAAGAATTTAACAACTGGTCGCCACCATGGCACGGTCCTTACTATCCACTGGAATAGGCAATACCGCCTTTGGATTAGACTTTCCAATAGGCTGACATTATTTATGGGACAAACGAAGAAGAAGCACTTGCTGCGGTAAAGAACTTGTTCCTAGAAGACAATGACATGGACTGCTGTGTTGTTCTCGAGAATGAGGGGGAGGAAGGTCCCTCCATACAAGCTGTGAGTAGAGGATCATACCTCAACAATTGGACTATCAGGACCACCAAAGCCCGGCGAGCCTCAAAGTGTCAAGGCTAAAACAAACATTATGCCTTGCTACCCCGAGGCTCGCCGGGCTCTGGTGGTTCAATTGTTGAGGTATGCTCCTCTACTCACATCTTGTACTGTCACGACCCCAGTTCACCCCCCATGAACATGTCGTGATGGCATCTAGTCCCTGTGACTAGGTAAGCCTAACAATGCGGAAGATAAATAATAATTTGCGGAAGAAAATAAATAAAACTGAACTGAAAAACAATAAACAGGGTGTAAGGTGCCGCTCGGCACATACCACAACAATCCTCAAAGCTAACAAAGTTCCCAAAACCCGAAAACTCACAAATCACAAGCTAAGGGGATACATAAGAGGCTCTGACTCAAGAATATCTATACAAA
>MU702261.1:88697-105568 GCA_026770625.1 Nicotiana glauca | reverse complement strand
GACTCCAAATGGCTCAAATCTATTCAATTAAATCACACATTGTAAATAACATCTCAAGCAACTGATTCTACTATTTAATTCAAGTTAAAGCGCAAAATTAGGCAAAATGACCAAAATGCCCCTCAGACCAATATCTCGGAATTGGATAATTTTCACGTTTTCAGAACCCTCGTACTCTCACGAGTCTAACCATATAAAAATCTCTCAAATCGGAGGTCAAATACCCCCTCAAAACTAAATAACATGGCCTATGAAGTTCTACCCATTTTTCATTAAAAATCTGAAATTAACGGATGAAATTAAGAGGAGATTCATGGAAATTAGTCTAAGTCGAGTGAGAAATACTTACCCAAGTTGCCCAGGTGAAAATCCCTTCAAAAATCACCACGGACCGAGCTCCCAAGTCAAAAATGTGAAAAATGGCATAAACCCTCGTTTGAAGAACATATAATCTGCCCAGGCATTTTGTTCATCGCGAACGCGTAGATGGGCTCGCGTTCGCGGAGAAGAAAAATGTAAGTGGCTGGGGTTACCCGTCACGATCGTGAAGACAAGATTGCGAACATAAAGGTCTGGGCTGGGGGCCTTCGCGAACGCGACGTGGGCCACGCGAACACGTAGAAGAAAAATAGGAGGGGTCCAGATGTGGCCTACGCGAACGTGTTGTCAGGGACACGAACGCGGAAGGGGAGAAGGCTGTTCTTCGCGAACGCGGGTAAGGGGGACGCGAACGTGGAGTAGGATTTGGCAAGGCATCGTGATCGCGTAGAACTAAACGCGAACGCGTAGAAGGATTTCGAGGTGGCCAAAATAAGCCTTCGCGAACGCGAAGGACATGACGCGAACGCAATGAAGGCACACCAGAAGCAGCAACAGTAGTTCAAAAATAGGAGGAAATTACCCGTTGAGCATCCGAAACACACCCGACGTCCCCGGGACCTCAACCAAACCTACAGACATACCCCATAACATCATTCAAACTTGTACCAATCCTTAAATCACCCAAAACAACGCCGAAATCACGATTTAAGCCTATGAACTTCAACTTCTAACTAAACACACTTTCGATCAAAAACCTATCCAAAGCTGTCCGAATGACCTAAAATTTTGCACGCACATCCAAAATGACGTGACGGAGCTACTAAAACTTCCGAAATTCCAATCCAACCCTCGGATTAAAACTCACTATCGGACCGGAAACTTCAAAAATTCAAACTTCGGCATTTCAAGCCTAAATGAGCTACAGACTTCCAAAATACATTCCGAACACGCTCCTAACCCCGAAATCACCTAACGGAGCTAACAAAACCATCAGATTTCCGTTCCGAGGTCGTCTGCACACTATTCCAAACACTGACCATTTTTCAACTCTTAAGCTCCCATCTAGGGACTAAGTGTCCCCAAAACACTCTGAATCCTAATACCGAATGTCCCGGCAAACCAAAATAGCAGAAATGAACTTATAGAAAGCAGTTAATAGGGGATCTGGGCATGATTTCTAAAAAAGACCGGTCGGGTCGTTACATGTATCAAAGGACCATGCTCCTCCTCCTCCTCGAGAACAACACAACAGTCTATGTCATTGTCTTGAAGGAATAATTATTTACCGCATCAAGTGCTTTTTCTTTGTCTGTCCTACAAACAATGTAAGCCTGTTGGAAAGTCTGCTCCAAGGGGGTATTGGCTGTTCCAATGGATAGTAAGGACCGTGCCACGGTGGCGACTAGTTATTAAATTCTTCCCAAGTATGCTTGTATCCCAGACCGAAAGTAGTGCCGTGTTTCTTGAGTTTTATAGGTTTAGCAATCTCTTGGAGGTTCTTGCTGAGCCCCTTGCCAGGTTCGTACCCATTCCAGTTCAATATATTCTCGATCTTGTTATCCCACCATTTATCTGTGTCAACATCATTGAATTGCTCGATGTGGTGGTAGGTCTGTCCATCTAGCTTTCTTCTTCCCCCTATCGGCGGAATGGTCTAACGACTGTATATAGGATTGTTGCCTTTATCGTGAATGATCACTTCTTGGTGATTCCATTCAAATTTTATGGCCTGATGTAATGTTGAAGCTACAACCCCCACAACACAAATCCAAGGATGCCCTAGCAGCAGGTTGTAGGATGCTTGCACATCTATCACTTGAAAGTAAACCTCGAATCAAGTCGGTTCCATCTGCAGACATAGGCTAATCTTACCGATGGTGGACCGCTGAGACCCGTCGAAAGCTTTCACATTGATTGCTTCTTCTTTTATCTCATGTAGTCCTTTATCCAGCTTCTTGAATGTTAGCAATGGACATATATTAATGCAGGAACCTCCATCAATCAGGATCCTAGTATGAAGTAGTCTTCGCATTGCATGGTGATATGCAATGCTTTGTTGTGACCAAACCCTTCAGGTGGCAGCTAGTTCTCATAGAAGGTGATTTTGTGGCTTTCTAGTACTTGTCCTACCATGTTGGCCATTTCTCTGCCAGTGATGTTACTTGGCACGTATGCTTCACTCAGCACTTTTAATAGAGCATTTTTGTGTGTCTTGGAATTCTGCAACAATGAGAGGATAGATATCTGCGCTGGTGTTTTGTTTAGCTGGTCGATGACCGAATACTCCTTGGCCTGTATCTTTTTCCAAAGGTCATCTGGACCATTTTCAATGATGAGTGGCCGGTTGAGAGCTTGCTTGCTTGACTCAGCTAAGTGCTCAGGGGTATAGACTCTTCCAGTTCTTGTCATACCCTGTGCTGCAATAGTCTCTTCGAACCTGAATTTTCCTTTCCTCGTATCCTCGGCTCTATAATCCCAAGGTATAGCTTTTGTATGGAATGGCGGCATGGTGGTCATTGCCAATGGAATTGGTGCGGCCAATTTTACTTCGAATGGGACATATTCCTTGGGTGGTAAAACTTTAACCTCAAATGGTACCAGTGTTTTTGTTGATAACGCTGCCTCAAACTCAAGAGGGATAGAAATATCTACCTCAGTGACCTCGGATGGTTGAATTTGGACTATGATGGGGTTGAGAGTAACTACTGGCTTCTTTTTATTACCGCCTTCTGCGATCAACCCGATGGACCACTCGGGATCCCAATCATCATCTACTTCGATCATGTGGACACCCCCACCTTTGTGGTTTGGTAAGGGGTTGTTGCGGATGTTTGGAGCATCTTCCTTTGCCACAATGACCTTGTTATCAATAAGGGACTCTAAATTATCTTTTAAAGAGTGGCATTCATCGATGGTGTGTCCCTTCATGACGGAATGGTATGTGCAAGATTTGTTTGGGTTAACTCACTTGGAAGGATTCTCAGAGGTTGAAGTTGAAATGGGGGTGACATAACCGGCAATTTTAAGTTTCTTATATAGGTTATCCATGGGTTTGGCAATGGCTGTGTATTGTTTTGGAGGCCTCCGATCAAAATTAGGTCGGGGCCTAGGAAAATTTTGTCGTGCGGGGGGTGATTTGTAATGAGATGGTTGGGCATTCTAATTTTGGTAGACATGTGTGGGTTGGGAATATTTGGGCGAGGTAGGCTGATATATATGGGAGGTGGAGGTGACTGATAAGTTGGTGTTGGGGCTTGGTAGGTGGTGCTTGGTAGTTTGGAGCTGACTGATATGTGAGTGGAGGTATAGGGTAGGTTTGGTATTCGAGGGGAGACTTGGTCCTTTGTGTAACCATTACAACCCTTACGTCCCTCTTTTTTGACATACCACCAGACTACAAGGCCTTATTTGTGGCTTGCAAGGCCTCGAAGTTTGTAGCCATGCCGTTTTTGATATCTTCTTCAATTTGTTCCCCCAACTTGATGATGTCGGAAAACTTATAATTTTCAATCAACATTAGCTGTTCACAATACTGCGGGTCCTGAGCCCGGACAAAGAATTTGTTCATCTGTTCCTCCTCTAAGGCAGGTCTGATCTTAGCAGCTTCCAACCTCCAGCAAGTAGCATACTCGCAAAAAGTTTCTATTGGCTTTTTCTTCAGATTCTAGATGTAGAATACATTCGACGCATTTTCTGTGTTAAACCTGAACTAGTCCATAAAATCAGAGGCTATACCTACCCAATTCGATAATTTTTTGGGATCCTGGCTAATGTATCAGGATAGTGCATCTCTTTTCAGACTCTTCATAAACAATTTCATGCGGATCTTTTTGTAATTCCTACTCCGACCAGCTTTTCGCAGTATGTTCTCAGATGGACCCTTGGATCATCTATGCCGTCCAACATCTGTACCCCTCTGATAGTTCGACATCTGGCTGTATGCAGAGATCTTAATAGTTAAACCCTTCGATCCCTTTACTTCCTTCGACGCCTTGGACTTGGCTAGTTAGTTTCTTAAGCTCTTCAGACAAGTTTCTGATGAGTATATCCTTTTCATCGAACTCAGGGGTGGAAGATATAGGTTGGGTGGAGAGTGGCACAGTTTCCGCATAGATGTGATTGTTGTGGTGACTGGGTATATGGGTGTGGAAATGGTCATTTGGAGTTTTCTAGTCCGTAGACGAGTAATGGATTGTTGTTTGGGGAGTGGCAAGTGTTGCATTGGTTATTTGTTGGAACAGTGAGATGATTTGGTTGCTTTTGTGGGGCGTGGGATTTTGGCCATTGGGGAAGATGGTGTCTGGGGTGCTGATGGGGAAGGGTAGGTTGGCTAAATTCTGAACCTGATCAAGCTCTTCTTGAAACTTCAACAATGTCTGCTCAAGTTGTGACACATTTTCATTGGGAACCCGAATACCATGGCCATCCATGGCCTCTACTATTGTGTTCTCCTTTCTGATGTTCAGATCTTCCATTTTGCCCTTGTTCTTGTTCTCGATAGGACTTAAAAGAGGAGTGGGTGGAGAGCCCTTGATCTTGTGGAATAAGATGATGTTTCTAGAGTGCACGAACTAACCTTTGGGAAGGGGAATAACAAAAATAAAACAAAAAGGTAACCAAGTTATTGAGGATCATAAATTTTTTTTTTTCAATTTTAAACACATAGTGCAGGAATATAAAGCGTGTCCTAATTTGGTAGCCTCGTTGTGCTCGTGGTAGGCCTAGCAACAAATTGATTTGGAGAACATAGAATGCTAAATGCCTAATTTTATTGACAAAAAATAGACGAATCCCAAATTGACATTAAATAATTAGGAAATGGAAATCACTAATGGCCATTGGCCTTATTACATTTTTATAAAGCGAAAAGAAAACCCCTATCTTATTCTAGCTTTAGCAATTATCTTTTCCTTTCATACTGTTATTTTAGACATTCTGGAGTTAGAGCAGTGTATTACCTTCCGTTAGCTTCTATTCCCGTGAGTTTTCGGGTTTTGGGATGATATTGTAGACTTCCGCATTATTGAGTTGTATATGTCGAGCGGCATTTATATATATTTTTCCTTCTGGTTTGTTCAGATTTAATTATTTGTTTCCAAAAGTTATGTTGTTTCCGCATTGTTAGGCTTACCTAGTCGTAGGGACTAGGTGCCATCACGACATGTTCACGGAGGGTGAACTGGGGTCGTGACACGAACGGTTTGAGATCCTATAGGCATGCTTGCTAAACCGTGTTAGTAAGTTATTTTTTTAATAAAAAAACTAATTCAGAATAGTATGAATTTGGCTGATTTTAAGCTAAATTGGTTTCAGATTCTACAAACGATGATATCTAATATTGTTGATTGTAATTCCTATAGACATGATATCTAGTTAGTTATTTAATCCCTATAGACATGGTATCTAATTGAACGTGGAATGGAAACAGGCAGGTTTTTACTCGGGAATTCCTATAGGCATGGTTTCAATATATTATGAACATGATATCTGCTTGTAGCCATTTAGATCCTAAAGCATGGTGTCTAAGTGGTAACATACATGCAGAATTTTAAGCAAGTCCTACAGGCAAGTTATCTAAATATAGAGTCAAACATGCAGAATTTATTAGAGAACAGATCCTATAGGCATGGTGTCTAAATGTAAAGTTGTACATGCAAAATTTAAAGTAAGGCCTATAGACATGGTGCCTAAATACATAGTTGAACATGCATAATTTAAAGTAAGTCCTATAGACATGGTGTCTAAATGCAGAATTGAACATACAGATTTTAAAATAAGCCCTATAGACATGTTTTCTACCCTTTAGGCATAATTATCCAACCCTTTTAACTAGACAGCCCCGAGTGTTTATTACAAATTATTACAAACCAAAAATAATAAATTATATCAAAATATAAAATAAAAGAAGTTGCAACTAGAGGAAGCATGATTCTTGACTTCCTCTCTGAGTTAGGGAATAAACCACCTCAAATGCCATTTGTTTTAAAGCCTTTCTCAGACCTGGGTGTGTCAGAGTTCCCTAAGGGTCTCAAAGGACCCCGGGTAGTGCTTACACCCAAGTTGGCAGAACCAGATAGAGATGAGTGCAGTGTGGAAGGGCCAACCCTTATGTGTCCAAGTTCAGAGAGAGCTCATGTGTCCCAAGGCAAGGGTCACACAAGAGGGGCAGAACTTAAGTCTAAGAATATGGTCGAAGTGCAAGAATAGAGATTTAAAACTTAGTGGAGAATAGAGAGGGTTAGGGTGATGGAAAAGAAGTAGTAGTAAAGCACAGAACCAACATTTCCATACAAAAGGGTCAGGGGTTTTGGGAACACATTGCAAAAAGCATATATCCTTAGGCAGGAATCTGGTTTGGGCATGCACAACAATAGATGGTGCTGGCATGCCCATAAAACAACCATAACACACAACATATAGAGGTGATATAGAGGTTATGACCCCAGGGAGATCAGGTTTGGGTCATGCACATCAATGCCCTATGCTGTCATGCCCCAAAGATACCAAACACATAGGGGATATAAGGGTTTAGGACTCATAAGTCATAATAAGTGACTGACATAATTCGTACATAAGAAAGAATTGATTCAGAATAGAAAGGGCATATTACAACGTATTTAATAATGGAACTTTATAAAACACAGGAAGGAAACAAACAAGGGTGAAGGAAATAGTAAAGAAATATGTTATTGTTGATGCTGAAAATTAGTTACAACATACCAGTAAAGATGCAAATGCAGAAAGAAAAACTAAGCAAGCTTCCCACAGCCTAGCCTTGGCTTTCAGCCGGCTAGGTAAGGAAGCAACAGAAGTAGCAACAGGGAAAAGAGAGATTTTTAGTTGAGTGTGTGTTCTTAACTCAAGTGTTTTTATTCCTTGTGTTCGTATGTTTGAAAAAAGAGGGGTGCAGGGTTTTTATAGCCTTTTGAAAACATTTGAGAAATAAGGTAATACGTAAAGATTCAATGCAAATATGGAAACAATCAACAGTCAAAATCAATTAACTAAGTGATTCCCTTTTAATTGAGAAATCACTTGTTTAACGGGGGTAATAGATTCAAAATAAGGAAAGGAAATCAGTTTCTAGGCAGACTGATTATTTCCATAAAAGAAGTGAAAAAAATTAAGTAAGCAATCGAGTCTAAATACAGAAGTATACTTATTTTGGAAAAAGATTTAACAAGGCAAAATAAGTACATGAATCAATTAACTTTAACATGATAGAGAAATTAGAGTTCACAAAAGAAAAGTTTTGAAATCAGTCCCAAGATTGAAGATCAATCAAAGAAGGAACCTCAACATATAAATAGAGTGAACAACACCAGACATGTGAGGCCAAACCTATTGGCAAAAGAAACAACATACAATAGTAGCACAAAGTTCAGTAGATAGCAAATATTCAAAGCATAATAATCAAGTAGGTTAAGTCATATTGAATCAATAGTGAAGAAAAATATAGACTCAGAAGCATGCAAAGAGTCTAATAGTAACAGATGAGAAAACCCTTCTGAAAAGTTAGGGTTTCAAGCATAGTCGAGTTTTAAAGATAATAAAAACCCAGAATCATAGGAATCACATAAAGAAAGGAGGTTCTGAAACAAGGAACTTTCAAATCGAGTCAGGTATTCGAACGAACAGTTTCAAACCCAACGATAAGGTTTTTTCAACAATAGTCAAGCTTAAAAGATGATAAACAAATAAATCGAACAATTACTTAACCAAACAAGAACTTATCTAACAAACAGCTTCAGAACTCGAATGAGACCCAAAAAATAGGGTTTAAACAACAATTGGGTTTGAAGATGATAAATAAATAAATCAAACAAATACTAACAAGAATGAACCCAAAAGAAATTAGGGTTTTCAGCATACCAACTCATATAGAAGAACAACATTAGCAGAACATAGCAAAATCAGAAACACATTAAAATCAGAGAAGAGGTTTCAAATTATTTAAAAGAAGAACCCTAATCGGAAAAGATAAAGAGTCGTTTTGAAATCAAAGTTAAAGAAGCTTCGAGAAGATGCTAAAAAGTTCATGGCAAGCATGGATCTAAGGTAAATCTGAAAGAAATCGAAAATGTATTAGAGATTATGGTTTCAGAAGAACCCAAAAGCAATGGGAAAGGCCTTAAAATTTACCGATCTAACTAGGAGAGTCAAAGGTCTGACTCGAATGGCCATGGCTGGCCGGAGAAAGGTTAGGGATGATCGGAGAAAGGTCATCGAGTAAGGACTGGACCAAATTCCTTCAAAGTCTGGTCATGAGACCACAGAACCAAATACATATGTCACGACCCAATTCCCAAACCCGGTCGTGACGTCACCTCTCGTGAAGACAAAGCCAGCCAACAGAACGACAATGCCACTTTTAACAGTTAATAAATATAAATGAATGGATAAATATGACTTAATAGCATTAATAACTGATATTTACAACCCAACACAATCCGACCGGGGTGTCACAAGTCACGAGCATCTAAAGAAGTCTGAACACAAGTACAGGGCCAATAATATACACAATAAAAATTTGAAATCAAAAGACGAAGTCCGGTGCCGCGAACGCTGGCGGTCACCTTGCTCAACTACAGTAGTAATACCTTCAATCAGCTATTAACCCGCTTTCGGGTGAACAATACTTGCAACTGCACGCGAGTAAAGTGAGTACTCTAACTCAATGAGTAATAAAAGTAAATAATAACTGAGCGGTAAGAAAACACGTAAAGCACTCCATCATGCTATATAGGGCAGTGCAAATCTTTGAGAAAACAGTAAAATCGTGAAATCCTTTTAAAAATATCTGGGCTCAGTTAAAAATTCCTTTAAAAATATTCTTTCCAACAGTTATGCAAATGAATGCGAAGGCAGATGGGGCCAATCAACACATAAATCAGCCCCTCGGGCACAACACTCCACTAACAAAATAACACTAGGGTGCCTGGTAAACAGTGCAAGACGTAGCATGGATGCCAATGAAATGAGAGTGCTGAATGTCATGACATGTAATACAACAGGAACCAATGCATGAATGAAATGCAATGCATATGACCACTGCGGCACGCAACCCGATCCATTTGGGTACCCGCGCTCACTGTGGGGATTCAGACTCCGGAGGGGCTCCTACAGCCCAAGCGCAATATCAACATAGCATCGCTGCGGCGTGCAACCCGATCCATACTCAGTCCAGAACATGCACGAAAGCCACTCAGGCAATTTTAAAGTAATAGCTCTCAGCTCAAAATGTCAGAAAATGTGGCTTAAGTCTCAAATCTTAGAAATATGGCTGAACATTTCAAAAACAGTGTTTAAACTCAGGACTGAAATCAAACAATATGCAAAGTAATGCGAAAACAGTGATATCAATCCCTGAAGGATTCACATAGTTGGCACGAAGCCCGAACATGGAAATCAGCCTAATACTATGATGATATCAAGTAGTTTCAGTCAAATACGCGGCAAAAAACAACAACCAGGCCAAGTCACAATCCCCAACGGTGCTCTACCCCACGCTCATATTCGGCATGCAAGTCACCTCAATACAGCACTATAATGTGCAAATCCGGGGTTTCAAACCCTCAGGATATAATTTACAAGTATTACTCACCTCGAATCGGTGAAATTCCTCGCTCGCGATGCCTTTGCCCCTCAAATCAGCCTCCACGCGCATCGAATCTAACCAAAATCAGAGCGAATATATTACAATATGCCAAGGGAACAATACCCAATCATAAACAATTGAAATTTAGAAAAAATCTTGAAACTAGCTAAACCCGAGCCCCGGGCTCACTTCTCGAAAAATTACAAAACTTACATTACCAGATTCCTCGTCTCGCCACGAGTTTCTACATACCAAGAATTTCCAAATCCGAGCTCAAATGACCTATCAAATTCCAATTTGAAATATCAAAAACTCAAGCCCTAGCTTCACCCTCTTTTGATGAATTTCTACCCATTTTCATCTTAAATCTAACATAATTTCATGTATTTAGGTCGAGGGACTTACCTCCAATCACACCTATTCGAAATCCTCCTTCAAATCTATCCAATAGCTCTCAAGCTCGTTTAAAAATGGTGAAAATAACATAACCCTCACAGAGCAAAAATGAATATAAAACTCCTACTGGCTTCAGGGGTTTCCGCTTCTGCGGTCCCCACGCTCGCTTCCGCGTGACCGCTTCTGCAGTTTTTGTCCGCTTACGTGAAATTTTATTAAATCACCAAGGCCGCTTCTGCGACACAATTTCCTGCTTCTGCGAAATCTCACCCCCATGCCCAAACCGATTCTGCGACTTCGTGTCCGCTTCTGCGAACTCGCTTAGGAAAAAATAATTCCGCTTCTGTGGAACTTCCCAAATCAGCCTAAAACCGCTTATGCGACCAATCCCTCGCTTTTGCGGAACCGCTTCTGTAGTCCATTTCTGCAGAAGCGAGCATACTAGATACTAGCAAACATCTGCCACCCTCTCAACTTGAATTAAACCCTTTTAGCCATCTGAAATCACCCCGAGGCCCCCGGGACCTCAACCAAAGGCACCAACACATCCTAAAACATTATTCAAACTTGCTCCAATCATCAAAACACCTCAACTAACACCGAAATCATCGGATTACACCAGATTCAAGCCTAAGTTTTCTTAAAACATCCGAAATGCGCATTCGATCAAAAACCCGACCAAGACACCTCCGAATGATCTTAACTTTTGCACACATATCCAAAATCACCTAAAGAAACTACAGCAACTCTCGGAATTCCATCCGACCCTCGGATCAAAATCTCACCTATCAACTGGAATTCGCCAAAATACTAACTTCGCCAATTCAAGCTTAAATCTACACCGGACCTCCAAAATAAATTTCGATCACGCTCCTAACTAACAAATCATCCCCCGAAGCTAACCGAAATACCAAAAATTAGATCCGAGCCCTATAACTCATAAGTCAACTTTCGGTTGACTTTTTCAACTTAAGCCTTCCTAAAATAGACTAAGTGTCTCATTTCTTATCAAAATCAATCCAAATCAACTCTAACACACCACATACTGATAACAAAATATGAAGAAGCATAAAAATGGAAGAAATGGAGTAGTAACACATGAGACGACGGGTCGGGTCGTCACAACATAGAAGCCATGGAAGGCTGGTATAAGTCTCATATGACCTCGGAAGGCCATGGATTAGGGTGGTGGAGGCTAGGGTTTGGGGGTGTTGTAGAGAGTGTTTGAGAGGCAAGGGGCTCTAAGGCACCGGACTGTGAGAAATGATAGGGTTTTGGGGGTCATTTGGAAATAATTAAGACAAGGGTGATTATTGGTTGTTGATCTGAATGATTAACGGCCTGGATTAAAACGGGTATGTGGGCGGTTGAATGAAACTAGGTTTGGATAGGATTTAATTGAAGTTGGGTCGGGGTTCAATTGGGGCCAAACTTAGGCTATAATTGAAATGAAATTGGACCATTTTTTAAATAGCCAATTTTTCCTATTTAATTTATAAAAATAAAAAATTAATTTCTGGAAATAAATTAAAGGTACTAAAATAATTTATAATATATAATTAACAGTTTAAAAATATAGGATTCTATTTTATAAACACGATACAAATTTAAACCTAAAAATGGCTAATACTGCAATTATGTGCAATTAGATTTCAAAAATACTAAATTAAATTGTAAAAATATGTAAAAATTACCTCAGCCATATTTATAATAAACATAAAAGTTCAACAAGTGAGTCACCGAAAATGATAATTTTAGAAATAATTATTTGATTTTTATGGGTGAAAAATAGGGAAATAAATTGATTTAAAAAATCTTTAAAATTAAGAAAAAATAATGGAACAGTTGTGTATACTTATATATGAATAAATATGCTATTTTGAAGGTACTTTTCATATAAAATTTATATAGACAAAAATTGGGTAGCAATAGTATCGAGCGAAGAACTTCAGTACACCTATAGATGCCCAAAGAGGCATCCTATTATGCTTTGTATATGTTTACAAAGTATGGCCTAGAGATTGACTAAAAGATAAAAGAAAAAAGGAAAGATGAATCGCATAAGTGCACTAACAAAGCCAGGGTCATACAGGCTTCATGACAGGAGGTAGCAGCAGTTGTGAGATTAGAAAGATTTTGACCACAATTCATGATATGAGAAAAAAGACTAAATGGGAAAACCCTAGACTTTGGATTTATTCACAGAGCAACTACTTAAATGGCAATGAGAGTATTAAGGTATTCACAAGAGCTATAAATTATGAAAATGATAAGAGCATCAGTCAATATTCAAGGACGAATGTTCCAAAGGGGGGAATAATGTTACACCCCACAATATTACGATCATGTTACGTCATGCAGTATTATGTTACGATGATGTTACGTCTTGCAGTATTATATTACAATAATATTATGCTTTGCAATATTAAGTTATGACAATGTTTCACCCTATAGTATTACATTACGATGATATTACACTTTGCAATATTAAGTTACGACAATGTTGCACCATACAATATTACATTATTGTGATGTTACGCTTTGCAGTATTAAGTTACGACGGTGTTTTACCCTGTAGTATTGTATTGTAAATTTGCTGTAAGGTAATTGACATCAGTCCGAGTAAAAGATTATTTAAAAATTATAAGGATTATGCTATTTCACAAGTAATAAGTAAATTCGTGAAGGTGAAAGGGGAAGTAAGTCAAAGAAAATAAAATTTCGTTAAAGTTTGGCATTTTGGAATAAAATATGGCCTGAGCTAAAACACCTGGTATTTATGTAATAGTACTATACAAGGTACCACACGGCCGTGATAGTAAGGTGTACAAGATATATTTAAAGAGAGTCGTATTTTAAGTAAGTTGACATAATTTTTAATTATGCAGGTAAATAATTAATTACCGGGACATTACCTAATTAATCCAAATATTTAGATAAGTATTAAGTCACAACGTGGCAGCAAGCCACATAATTTACATATGACTCTTAGTCATACTAGCTAAGGTGTCCATTTAAAGTGATAAAGATAAGGCATTACTTCTAGGACTTAGAAGTTTGCCTTAATTAGATTCAAAATTAGGAAGACTTGAAGTTGCTTCATTTTAAGTCATATAATCTTTCCTAAATTCAAACCCTTAAAAACAACCGGACGTTATACTTAATCCAGTAAGCTTTCAACAATTTTCTTATGAAAATTTGTAATTCCTTAGCTATGAAGGTTTTTGCGGTTCTAAAGGAATACGGTGTAATCCTTCTCAAGAATATCACACAATTTTTTTTCTACTCCAGGTATGTTATGGCTATTCCGTCTTTCTTTTGGCATGGTCTATAGGACACAAACGAAATGTGCAAATGCACAAATTCCATAAATGACTCTATAGAAGTATTAGAGATATCTATGTTCTTGAATTTCCATGTGTCAAAATATTTTATCATCTGTTCATGCGTCTCAGAAAAATATAAAGTTGAAAAAAGTTTACTGTATGATATTATTCAAAGGCAAAATGGTCTTATGACATTCCGAAAGATTTTATTAATGTGCTTTTCATGCATTGCATTCATGTATATTGACCCATGACCAGATGGTATTATATACGCGTATATATGTATGTGTGTGTGTGTGTGTGTATATATATATATGGGATATGGGAAATGTTATGGCGTTATATACGCACCACCACCTGATCAGCTGGTATACGTTGATAATTTTGCCCATAGTGGTCGAGATGATATGATGGGATGTCCTCAGAGGCTGATGATGTTATGAAACATGTATCTATGCACGACATGACATTCATACATATATTATGATACTATAAGTATTTTATGATTTACAAAGTTTTCGAAACTTACAGGTTGAGTCAATTACTCTATATTTTTTCCATATATGTTAGGTACTTATTTATGTGCCTTACATACTCGATACATTATTCGTGTTGACATCCCTTTTGCCTGGGGACACTGTATTTCATGCCCGCAGGTCCCGATAGCAGGTCGAGAGGCCTCCAAGTAGGCTATTAGCTCAGCGGAAGATATGAGTGCACTCCATTTGCTTCAGAGTTGCTTGTTTCGTTAGTATGATTTAGACGTGTTTTGTTTGGTATGTTGGGACTCTATCCCGATATGTATGAAAATTTTGTATTCTTAGAGTCTTTTAGACAGATATTATATACATAAGATATTTTATGGCCTTGTCGGCCTATATTCAGGGTACAAGTGCTTATTTTGGTCTTATAGGCACGTATGTCTTATGTATAGATTGGTATTATATGTTGCATTCTACCTATTTCACGGCTGCCTCTCCGGCTCAGTTATTTATGATAGTATGACATGAAAATATACGTTATGTTGATAATCGGTTGAGTAAGGTACCGGGCTCTCTTCGTGGTCCATCCGTTTGGATCGTGACAGTAGAAGTTTGGCTAAAACCTATCAATTCAGATGCAGTCAAGCGATACTACGTTTAAGATTGTTTACATTCATTCATCTGTTGTAACTGAACTATGCCTGACCTAATTCTTGTTTAAGAGGGGATACGTAGGCAGACCTGTGGATTCGGTCATATCTTAATAAAATCTTAATTTCCCTAGAACCAGAAACTAGGGCAGAATTTTGGGGAGGACCCTAAAAATTCCGGAACAAGTCCAGGCAACGCCATTATATGCCAGACAATCAAAAATCAGTTAAGTAACTGGGGTAGAATTTTGAGAAGGATTCTCAAAATTCTGGAGCAGATCCAACACATTTCATTGCACGCAAAACGACCGAAAGATCGAACTGGGTCAAAATTTTGAGAAGGACCCTCAAAATTCTAATGCAAGGAAGTTGCAATGTCTCTAAAAGTTTTATAATCACTAGTTCATCTAATTTAGTTGATATTATATAGCACTATGTTTTCCAAAATAACTCTATTTCATCAAATAAGTGCATATTTTTTGAAAATATTATTTGTATGGCAGCCAGATGTTACCCAAGGTAACTTGAACAGGATCTCCTGAGCAAAGCAAAGCAAAACAAGCAAATAAAGGCACGAACCAACCTTCGTCTACAAAACTCACCATTTTTCGTTGGATGAAGGCACAGTGAACATAAGGAGAATTCGCAAATATACACATATCAAAATTACTATCCTCATAATAATCAATCCACCAGACACAAATATATCTCCAGCTAAGAAATATTCTGCTCCTATTTGCTAATTGTTCACTGCATAAGGCTAAGCATTTCATTCTCTTTGCGTGAGACTAAACCCTGTCTCAAATCTTGCGTGAGGCTAAACCCTACCTTCATATTTTCATAAGGCTAAGAATTGCCTTCTCTTTGCATGAGGCTAAACCCTGCCTCCATATTTGCATAAGGCTAAGCACTGTCTTCCTTTGCATGAGACTAAGCCATGTCTCAAATCTTGCATGGGGATAAGTCATGCCTCAATATTTGAATAAGGCTAAGCATTTCCTTTTCTCCGCATGAGTCTAAGCACTATCTCACTTTTTTACATGAGGCTAAGCCCTGCCTCCATATTTGCATAAGACAAAGCATTACCTTCTCGTGAGACTAAGCATTGCCTCCCTTTGCATAAGTGTTTCTCCATTTTTAGTTTGCATTATTATCTTCTCTCGGGGATAAGCTCTGCCCCCAAACTCTATATGAGGCTAAGAGGTTACTTGTTATTACCTTTGGTATCATGTCTCTGCACCTCATGGGCTAAAGTATAGCCAATTTTTCAAAGGCGTCATAGTCCGAAAATAACATCCTCATAGCCTGAAGACACCATGTCATAGCCTGATGATCTCTCAATATTGCACGTCATTATTCAAAGACATCATGGTTCAGATGAACCATATTCATGGCCTGAGAAATCATTTAATTGCCTACAAATCTCTTATCTCATGATTCATGGCTCGGGACGTTACTGTCTAAGGACATCATCTTCACTATCCAAAAACAACCTTCATGGTCCAAAGGGAATTAGCATCATGTTTAAATTCTCTCAAATAATCTATATACTTGTATGCATCATGTTTTAAGTTTTGCATGTAATCCAGGAAGTAACTGTTCTTCACACATGAGCAACCTTCGCATCGGTTTCTGCTCGTACCACTTATACTCTGCCATTTGACCGATTCCCATTAATTACCCGCCTTTACTCTGTGACCGTTCTTATATCTTCCCTATGATACGTCCGTTAGACTTCGCCTTCATAACTCCATACAAACCCATCCAATACCACCCTTCACAAATGAACCTTTTCTAAAACATACTACAATTCCTATAATAATTCTATCGGTTTCATTCACCGGATGGTCCAGAACTAAAATGTCCTGATTACTATAAAACCAAGAATATGTAGGTAGCTCAGAGACCAGGGTGCGGTCTATATTTTTTAAAACACCCCATTCAGTCAAAATCAATCATTATTTCTTTACCCGACAACTCTTTCATCATTCCCGAGTAAAAATGGGCCGTTGTTGATACCCAATTTTTTCTTCATATATTTTTAATATGCATATATATATATATATATATATATATATATATATATATATACATGCAT
>MU702261.1:7227-87993 GCA_026770625.1 Nicotiana glauca | reverse complement strand
TTTTTTTTTCATATATTTTTAATATGCATATATATATATATATATATATATATATATATATATATATACATGCATTTACAACCACGGACTAGTATTTATATAATTTTAAAGGCTTTCAACCAATTTATTTCTGCATTTTTACTATACATTTATCTAAAAATTATTCCTCATATTATTTTTATGATGATTTAATCATCTGAATTCATAATTTTATGTGCAAATAGTGCTTAAATATTTTAATTACATTTTTTTAATAATCACATTTGCAGCTTTCAAGCTAGAATTCCATATTTTGCAACAATAGCCCATGCATATGCTTAATTATATTATCTATATAAAAAATGACTTTTTAATATTTGTATTACGTTAAATAAGTATCTTAAATCACTTTTATGTACAAATAATATTTATTTATTATTAATTATTTTTACAAATTATTTTTACTGATTTAGTTGGGTATTTAAAATATAGCCCTTTTTCTAATTAATTTCGGATCTAGACTAACGCAATTTACCTAGCCCAATTACCCCTGACCCAAACACATTAACCAAGTCCCCATACCCATTTCAATACCGACCCATTTCCTTCTTTAAATTCACAGCCATTGATCTCTGAAGATCAACGACTCACAGCCTTTCACCCCTTTAATTATATCCCTCCGCCCTAACCCTAACCCTATTTATCTATTCCGCCACCTTCAAACTCTCCCATATCTCACCTCACCGTCTTAAAACCCTAGCTTCGTAACCCTAATTCCCCCTACAATTCCAACCAGATATAGAATCAACTATGGATTCCCTTACCTTATTGGTCTCTCCTCACCAGCGGCTACTCGTGTATGACCCTATTTAGTTGCTTGCCTAACATGGCAAGCTAATCTTACCAAAATTGAACTATATCGGTTAGCTCTCTATTTTTGTGGCTATTCCGTCTATATTCGTCTCTGAATCTTTGTAAGTAACGAACATGTTCGTATGTTCTTTGATTCTTACTTACCCCAAATCAAAGTTTCAAATCCTCTTTGATTTTAACCAAATCTGGTTCAAACTCTATTTTAAAAAAAATTTCTTCATCTATATTTGCTCTATTATTTATGGATCTGTTGATTTTTTTACTGATTCTGTAATTTACTTGAATCTAGGATTTCAGACCTTTTCTTTTGCTTGAAGTAAAACTGATTCGATTATGAGTTTCCTTTAATAAACTCTTATATATGTTTATTTGGTACGAATCTGTGTTATTCTCTTTTATTCTAGCTGATTTTGTGTTTTACACAAAACCTAGGGTTTCAGGCTTTCTAGATCTAATTCGGCTTTCAATTTCTTAACTATTTTTCTTTAAACTGTCGTTTATGTGTCTCCATGCATTCCATTACAACTATTTGTTACTGCTACTTCTTGCTCTAAATTTTGCGGTTTTGATTCTTCAGAATCAAACCAAGTTTGTTCGATTCTGGTTTTCTTGTTGAATTTTCCTGTCTACATTATACACCTTATTTTACTACTGATATTTTGGTTTGCTAAAATTATGTTTATTGAAATATTTTACTAAAATTATAGTCTTTCCTTTCTTGTACGATACTAATACTTTCTTATTTTGTTCTACTTACCTGTTTGTACCTTATTTGGACCAATGTATGACTAATAATTTATGCTACTTCCCTTTGACTTAAATTTACTGGACTGGTTTTATGTTCTAGTTATTAACTTCTAATTGATTCTGGAATTATTCCTTACCTTATTTGACTACAGATTGACTCCCTTAACTAATGCTAGCCTGATTTTATGCCTATTGATTGATCTATGCCGAACTTAGTTGATTGGTTAACTGATTCCTTGACTTAATTGTTCCATTAATTCTCCTACCTTATTTGGTGTTACCCTATTATAAGATATAAATTCCTACATTGTTCTGATTTTCAAGGACACGCTGAGACACACAAACTCACACCTACACTTACAGACTCACACTCACCATTACGGACACTTACGATTTCCTCACTTTACAACTCAATAGCTCTATGCTTTTCTTCAAAGGATTCGAGTTCTCTCATTCTGCACCTACTCTGATTTTTACATTGTTCAGCTGGGTTGAAGCCAAGGCTGAACTATTTGGATCCACATTACCATTACATTCCTGTTTACTTTCTTCCTAACTGGTATGCGTTAACCCCTATTAACCTATTCTATTCCATGTGCTTATTTGATTAGCTTATTTCAAGCCTCATAATATTTCTGTCTGATCTATGATTCCTATTTAATCTTTTCTCAATCGGCATATTTCACTTCCTATTATCTGTCTTATAGTTTATTTCAACCTCAACATGTCTTCTGTTACTACTTTCTCAAATGGCATGTTTTATTCTCTGTTATTCTATTCAACCCTAAGTGCTAATTAGTTTAAAATTTCAGCATGACTCTGTTTGTTATTTGACTATGTGATTTCACTTAATGACAATACTAAACTAAGATATCTCCAATAATGTGAAACCTTATCCAATTCAGTTGTATGCTTCCTGTTCTGATCATTTGTTAGATACTGGAAGCAATGAGTGGCTGATCTTATATGTTAGCTTTTTTATCACCTTAAGTGCTAGTATGAGTATCTATTCTGAACAAATGTCAACTTATTTGAATTATATGCTGAACATGAGTTTGTTTGTGCAGTTCTGTCACTATCATGTATGCACTAGTTTCTGAATTTGCCCCTTTACCTTTATCCTTTTGAAAATTTGTTGTCTTCGAAATATGTTCCCCTACCCTCTACATACTCGATTTCAAACTTCTACTCTTAGTTATCTAGGCTCTTACCACCCCCAGTGTGAGCACTGCCTAGGGTCCCTGAAACTCCTTGGAACTCTAACACATTGGGTTTGTTTTCCAATCTCTTCTTAATTTTGTGTTGAAATTTTGGTTCTAGTGTGAGCATTGTCCGGGGTCCTTGATGCTCTTTGGGAACTTTGACCTACTGAAAGCCTGGTTTAAGGTGGTGTGGATCCCTGCTATTGTTTCAGAGCAATTGTGTTTGAAGGCATGGCTCCCAGGTTTACATTGGGTAGTGTAATGGATACTATTATAATTTATTTATTCTGGATTGTAATAATCTTTGTAATAAACAGATTTGGGGCTAACTAGTAAAATCAGGGGTTTTTCTTCTTATATCTTTAAACTCGGGTAGAAATCCTGCCTATAGGTTCCTTGGTTTAATTATGTTAATGTTATTACTTGTTTAGAGACCATGCCTATAGGATTATTCTATTGTTTGCGACTTTATATTTCAACATTCTTGGCCTACTAGAAATACTGCCTCTAGGTATTCCGCTAATTCTGCCATTAGCAATCATGTATATGGGATTTACACATGTTTTAATTAAACATACATTAGTGACTATGCCTATAGGACTTTTATTTTTGATTTTTTTGTAATCTGTATGATTTTTGCACATGTCCGGTTTATAGATATCATGCCTATACGGTTTTAACTGAATTAGTTAGATATCATGCCTATAGGGTTTTAACTAATCAATTAGATATCATGCCTATAGGGTTTTAACTCAGTCAGATAATAGATATCATGTCTATAGGGTTTAAACTCAGTAAGACAATTAATACCATGCCTATAAGAGGTAAAATCAGTTTCAATTTAGATACCATGCCTATAGGAACAAAAGTAATCAATTTAAACACCTAGAAATAACGTATATATGATTAATTAATTTTGTAAATTAGAAAGCATTCCTATATGATACAAGAAGATAAAAATTAGTTTTCATGAGTTAAAAATTAGTACTCGCTTAGAAATCATGTTATAGGGCTTTAATCAACTTTTAGATATCGTTCTGTCCTGGTTATTAGTAGAAAAACCTGTAGGTTTATTAAGAATACTGAGCCAAAATCTGTGATCTCATGTTGCTTGAAACATGCCCAGATTTAGAGCATAATAAAATCAGTAGGCAAGCTCATAGGTCCCAATGCGTGTTTTAATAAAGCTGTTGTATATTCTATTCATGCTCATCTAGATATCTTGTCTATAGGATTCCAAACTACAAAACTTAGTCTGTTTGAATTGCATGCATTGTTTGGCTATTTGTGAAGGTTAACATAAGCCCCCTTATTTGCTCCTTACATGATAGTCCTATCTGAATTTTGTTTGTCGCTTAGTTTTTTCATTTTTAAGCAAAGTAGGTGAGTCTAGATCCATCGAAATAGAAGTCCTAAACACCTCCAGGACTACAGGGAAGGGATGAGTAGTACACACATAAGGTACGCATTAGAAGCTACAAGAATTACATGGAATTTAAGGGACGAGATGATGACCTGTGCACTAATGCTATGCGTAACACCCCAATTTGGCGAAAGTTAACAAGTATTGCATGGAAATGATCCTACAGGTTAAAAAATGTAGGACCCCTTTAATTCTTATTTTAAATTGTTTAACTTTCCTTTAAGACTAATTCACCTAATTGAGTTTGGCCGGGACCCACCATTGTAGACCTCGAGGGGTGCCTAACATCTTCCTCTAAAGGTAATTTCGAACCCTTACTCAATCTCTGGTAATGTAAACTAGTTCATGATTTACTTGTCCTAGGTGCCCTAACGCTCCTTAATCCATTAGGTGGCGACTCTTCAATTCTCTTACCCAATTCCAAAAGAAAAGGAGTTATCCTAAAAAGTCAAAACCTGGAGTCCGCGAGGAAAAAAGGGGCGCGATAGTTGGTTGTGGGATCGGGCGGCACACTGTAGCAGGCCATTCTGGCTGTATATTTACGCTTGGACAGGATTCGCCCATACCAACAGTGGGCGCATGTACTGTATAGTGCTAGGTGAATGAGTGTGATAAGTGGGAGTTAAGACAGTCAAATTGAGTACTTTAAGAGCTTGAGTACATGGAGTATCACTGTGATGCATTGCATTTGATATGTAGACATTGATATGTAACATTCCTCATGATAGCTATACTTGTCATATTTTACCAGTGTTGAGCTTAAATTGTTGAAATCGAAAGTATGTCTACATTTTTGTACAGTGTACGAACTGATTGTGGAATAACTCTGAGTTATTACTGTCATTTCCCTGTTATATTGTACTATCATTATCAAAATTAAGATTGTATCTTTTTTAGCACATTACTGCTTTCCGCCCAAGATTAGTCATGTTACTTATTGAGTACATTGAGTTAGTTGTACTCATACTACAATCTGCACTACGTGTGTAGATCCAAGTACATCTAGACAAGATGGTTGCTAGAGTTTGTGCAGTATCTACTCGGAGACTATTGAGGTAGCTGCTATGACGCTCGCAAACCTCGAGTCTCCTTTCTTTTAGTTTTTTTCTGTACTGTTATAATTTTAAAACAGTTGTATTAGATATTTAGACTGTGTTGACACTTAGTAGATCATGTACTCGATGACACGCAAATTTTGGGAATTGTTGTAGTTGAGTCGTAGTTTTTCTTATCATTTATTTATGAGAATTTCACTCTTGAACTTAGGGGTGTTCAAAACCAAACCAAAACTGAAAACCGAATCAAAACCGAAGCTTAATGGATAATTGGTATCGGGTTAACGGTTTAATGGACGGGGAATAGATTGAATTTTTTCATTAACAGCTTATCTGTTTGGGGGCGGATTATTTAATTTTCTTAACAGATAGTTCGTTCGTTAACCCATTATATATATATATATATATATATATATATATATATAAATCCAATCCAAACGCCACCGGTGATATCATATCTCTATGTTCCGCATCCAATTTAAATGCGACCAGTATCATAATTGGCAAAGCGTTACCATTAACCTTAAGTTTCGTTTAACTTACCATCATCAAACATGTGTCATCGCTAATCTGGTGCCTTTTCATTCACCCGCAGATAATACTTAATAGTAGCAGTAAGAAAAGGCAGCATCACCTGCAAATTAAAAGTGAAATTGATTATTAACATGGTAATTTTACCTTCTAGTAGAAAATAAATGTTGCTGTTAAAGCGGACCTTAAAACGATATTAATAATCAACAACCTTAATTCAAAGTTCTCAACATGTAATGAGTTCAAATTTATCATGTGAAAGAGGAAAGAGACTCATTTAGTTGACCATCATGCTAATTTGGAACTACTAAAAGAGAGCGTATGTCTTTACACAATTCAACTACTTGTGCAATGTGGAAACATTGCAACTTAGTATATTTGATGCAATAACACGCCCTCTGTAATGTACGTAATATAAATTAAATTAGGCCGATAAACGGCCCGATAATGGCCCGATAAGAGCTAAATGGATACCAATATGCCCAATATCTTATTAGGTGGCTAGAGGATTAATATATTTAAAAGTCGATAACCGATAATCTAAATCATTAAGAGTAAATAATCACCCAATCCACCCGATAAGCATCCATAGTTGAACTTACTGGAACATGTTGTTAATTTAAAATGCGTAGTTATTTTGTGATTGTCGTCTTGCCTAGTAATGTGATAGGCACTATCTAGACACGTTGAGATTTGGGTCGTGACAAGTTGGTATTAGAGCACTAGGTTACGTAGGTCTCACGAGTCCTGATCAGGTTTAGTAAAATCTTGCGCATCGGTATGGATACGCCTGTACTTATCTTTGAGAGGGAACCGAACCATTAGAAAACATCACTTTTTGTATTCTTCTCTTGTGAATTTGTTGATTCCGGAAACTAAACTTCTATTATTTTCTTCTCTCGGAGATGGTGAAGACACGTGTGATCGGACCAGGCGGACAACCACCAATACCACTAGCTAAGGTCGCAAAAGGCCGAGTCCGCAGTAGAGGCCATGGTGCAGCTTGTACAGCAGCTAGAGCAGTACCTGTGGAGCCATTTGTTCCTATAGCTTAGGAGCAAATGCCAAATATGGTTGAATCGGTGTGACCAGCTTAGGGAATAGATATGCCATTATGATTCCAGGCTGTTAGGAGGCTCTCGCCTAGATTTTGACTATATGCACTAGCCTATCTCAGGTGGTTTCAATTCAGGCCGCACTATCTCCTTCTCAGGCTGGGGAGGTGCTCAGACTCCTGTCGTCGTACTCCAAAGTAGGTAGTTTAGGGGCTTTAGACACCGGGTACTACCAAGCTAGCTGATTGCAGTTGTTCAAGACTAGGTTGGTCCACCTATGAGTGATAAAGAGCAAAATAGACTAGAGCGGTTTGGGAGTCTTAGGCCTCTAAAGTTTAGTGGGGCTGAGTAAAAGGATGCTCAAGATTTCTTAGACAAGTGCCAACGGATCCTTCGTACGACGGGTATTCTGGAGACTAGTTGAGTCTCATTTACTACTTTTCAGCTATCGGGGGTGGCGTTTAGATGGTGGGAGGCCTATAAGTTGAGCAGGCCAGCCGGCACTACACCACTTACGTGGCATGAGTTCTCAGTTCTCTTCTTAGAGAAGTTTGTTCCACAGACCTCCAGGGAGGAGTTGCGTAGACAGTTTGAGCAGCTGCGCCAGGAGGGTATGGTTAGTACCCACCGAGAGAGAGCAAATTAAGAGGTTCGTTGATGGCCTCAACTATGGACTACGCTTTTTCATGACTCAGAGATTGCATCAGGTGCTAGGTTTAATGAGGTGGTTGATATTTCTAGGCTCCTAGAGCAGGTTCCTAGTCAGAAGTGTGAGAAGAGGAGGCAAAGATTCCTTGTGGTTTGGGTAGTTCGAGAAGTGGCTCATCTGGGGGATAATCCTACCATAATAAGGGTAATTATTATAGGCCCCCTCAGTTGACTTGTTTGGTTCATCGTATTGCATCAGCTAGCCATGGTTCATAAAGTTCTTTTCCAGATAAGTTATCTCTGATTGCCCTCCCGGATCAAATTTCATCCCGTGCTCCATCAATTTAGGGTTTATCTATATCAGGTCCTTCTAGTAGTTATTCTGGTTCTCGGGGTTCAAATTAATACCAGTCTCCATTGATGGATCGGAGGTTCTTTGAGTATGGAGAGTTTGGACATATAAACAAACATTGTCCCCATCTTTTGGGAGGTCCAATTCAACAGAGGGGTCAGGCTATGACTTTCCCACCAGTTACTTCACCACACGCTCAGCTAGCTCGGGTGGGGCTTAAGCATCTAGAGATTTCCCTAGAGAGGGAGGCCGATCAGGTGGCAGTCAGGCTCGATGCAATTGTTTCAGTGTGCCACTTGGATGATTCCATATTATTTGACCCTGGTTCCACTTATTCGTATGTATCATCGTATTTTGCTCATTATTTGGTTATGCCCTGTGAGTCCTTAGCTTAGCCTGTTCATGTATCTATATTGGTAGACGATTCTATTATTATAGTTTGTGTGTATCGGTCGTGTGTGGTGACCATTGGGGGATTGGAGACGAGAGTTGATATCTTATTACTTAGTATGGTTGATTTTGGTGTTATTCAGGGCATGGATTGGTTGTCCCCATCTCATGCTATTCTGGATTACCACGCTAAGATTGTGATGTTGGCGACACTAGGGTTTCCTAGGATTGAGTGGAGAGGTTCCCTGGACTATATACTCAGTAGGGTGATTTCATATTTGAAGGCCCAACAAATGGTTGGGAAGGGTGTTTGGCATATTTGTCTTTTGTGAGGGATGTTGGTGTTAATACTCCTACCATTGATTCTGTTCCAGTAGTTCGATGCTCTCCGAATGTGTTTCCTGCTGACCTGTCAGGTGTGCCACACGACAGGGACATTGATTTTGGTATTGACTTGATGTTGGGAACTTAGCCCATTTATGTTCCTCCATATCTTATGGCACCAACAGATTTGAAGGAATTGAAAAAGTAGCTTCAGGAGCTTCTTTAAAAGGGATTCATTAGGCCTAGTGTATTGCCTTGGGGTGCACCGGTTCTGTTTGTGAAGAAGAAGGATGATACAATGCAGATGTGTATTTATTTAGATAGTGGAACAAAGTTACAAATAAGAACAAATATCCTTTTCCACGCATTGAGCACTTATTTGACCAGCTTCTGGGAGCTAGAGTGTTCTCTAAGATTTAATTGGGGTCTGGGTATCACCAGTTGAAGATTCGGGACCCTGATATCTGAAGACGGCATTCAGGACCCGCTATGGTCACTAAGAGTTCTTTGTGATGTCTTTTAGGCTGACGAATGCCCCAGCAACATTTATGCATCTGATGAACGATGTATTCCATCCATATCTTGATTTTGTCATAGTATTTATTGATAATATACTGGTGTTCTCTCGTAGCCACAAGGAGCATGCGCTGCATCTAAGGATTGTACTACACACGTTGAGAGAGAAGAAGCTTTATGCTAAATTCTCCAAGTATGAGTTTTGGCTTGGTTCTGTGGCATTCTTGGGGCATGTGGTGTCCAGTGAGGGGACCAAGGTAAATCGGAAGAAGATTGAGACGATTCAGAGTTGTCCTAAACCGTCTTTAGCCACTGAGATTTCGAGTTTTCTTTGCTTGGCCGAATATTATCGTCGCTTTCTGGAGGGTTTCTCGTCCATTGCAGTGCCTTTGACTAGGTTAACCAACAAGGATGACCCATTTAGGTGGTCTGATGAGTGTGAGGAGAGCTTTTAGAAGCTCAAGGCTTCCTTTACCACAGCTCCAATTCTAATTTTGCCTTTAGCATCGGGTTCATATACAATGTGTTGTAATTCTTCTTGGATTGGTATTCGGTGTCTCTTGATGCAGGAGGATAGAATGATTGCTTATGCTTCAGCCCAGTTGAATCCCCATGAGAATAACTACTGTCGCGCCCCCATTTTTTCTCGCGAAATCAGGTTCATGATATTTGGGAGGACAACTCATTTTATTTGGGAATTAGGTTTAATTTAAAGAGTCACCACCTAATAATTAGGGTGCATTAGGACACCGAGGAGATTTTGATTTGAGTAACTAGAGATAGGGTAAGGGCTTGAAATTATTTTAAGGGGAAGGGTTAGACACCCCTCGGAATCCACTAGTGTGGTTTCTGGCCAGTCTATTATTGTGAATCTAGATGCAAATAACACGTAGACAAATAAAAACATCAAATAAGAGGGAATTTTCACATAAGGGTTTACAACCAAATAAAAGTTGGGAAAAAACTAAAAGAAAGTTCATTTTTTTAAAAAGAAAAAGGGTTGAAATTATTTTACAAGAGACAAGAAAGAAGGGAAAGGGGGCCCTAGATTTATTAACAATATGGATCACCCCATACAATGCCCGGTAATCACTCCTCAATGAGGGGCTACGCATGGCATTATCGCGTGGTCATCATATCCATATCTACTCTTCCCACCTTGTTAAGGTATTAAAGCGCGTAATGGTCTCATTTATTTATTGCATGTTATTACCCGTCCCAATCCTATCAGTCCCGGAGGCATTTAGGACTACCAACCCTGGGGGGGGGGGATATTGGGCTTACTCTTGGTTTTAAAGGTAAAAATTCTAAGGCGACATGCAGAACTTGATTAGCAATTTGGGGGGAAAGCACATACATGCAAAGGATCAAATACGCCCCCTTTACATAAAGAAACACATAATATATCATGACTTACGCATACTAGTTATGGTCTGATTAGGTACTAAGCATGAGAGAATTTAAAGGTTGATGCAGATTGATTTATTACATAATTCAGATAAGAAGCCCAAATCAGGTCTGCCTGTTGAATGTAGTTATTAACAGAACTGGTTTAATTTAGAACTTTACCCTACGGCTTGCCTACGTGTTTGACAAGGATCCTATAGGCATGGTATCTACTGTATTCAGAAAGCAATGAAATAATGGTGCCTAAAATAAACTGAAAACGTAGTGATTTTAAAAGGGTTGTCACATTATTAAAGAAAGGCCTATTTTAACGAAGGTTATGATTTCTACAGCACCGTTGTTACTAATTTTTAATTCCATAGGTGAATGAAGCACCACATATTCGATTAAGAGTTCATATAGGCATGCTTTCTACGCATAGTTGATTTTGAACGTGGTATAAAGCGCAAGAAACTTGTTTTCAAGACTTATGAACATGATATCTAAGTGTTGAATTGTTTGAAAAACCTATGAACATGATCACTAAGTACAGAAGTTGTTTGGAAAACCTATGAAAATGATTTCTATACCTAGAAATTACTTGAAACCTTATGAACATGATTTCTAAGTGCAGAAGTTGTTTGAAACCCTATGAACATGATTTCTATCTGCATAAATTACTTTAAGAACCTATGAACATGATTTCTATATGCAGAAATTACTTTAAGAACCTATGAACATGATTTCTATATGCAGAAATTATTTTAAGAACCTATGAACATGATTTCTAAGCATGCACATTTAAAAGTACCTATAGGCATGATATATACCCTTTTGGCATAAATAGTTACCCGCCCTTTTCACTAGCCATCCCCAAGAGTTTATTACAAGTTATTACAGCTCAGATTAAGGCAAAAAAAATGCATCAGAAAAATATAAATACAAGTACAACCAAGGAGAGCATGATTTAGACTTCGTGTCTGAAATATAAGGTAAACCATCTCCATAAGATCGTGATCCAAAAGCCTTTCTCCCATTTGAGTGTGTCAAAGTTCTCTAAGAGCTTTAGAGGGACTCCAAGCAATGCTCACACCCCAAATGCATTATCATATTGGAACAAGTGGAATGGAAGGGTCGGCCCTCAAGTGTCCAAGTTCAGAGGGAACTCAAAGGGTCCTAAGGCAAGGCTCACAAGTGGGGGGCAAAAATTAAAGACTAAGAAAGTGTGTAAGTGCAAAATAGAGTGCTAGAAAGGAAAAGGGAAAGGGAACCAGTTACAGATAAGCACACACAAAGGGATTCAGGGAATAGAGGATTGTAAAGAGCCTGTTACTTAGGCAAAGGCTGACTTTAGGCATGTCCAACAATAGGAAGTGCTAGCACACCAATAAGCCTGCCAGAACACATACTGTTAGAGGCTATGATCCCCAGGGGATCAAGTTCAATTCATGGACAAAAACATGCATATTGCCATGCCTCAAACCATAGCTTAAACACATAAAGGGTTTGGGATTCGTAATAGAATAGGCATAAAGAAATCAATAATCCATAATGAGTGTTGAACTATAAATAAGCAGTAATCATGGATACAAAAGAAATAAATAAACACATTATTGTGGTTCTAAAACATAAGTCAGGACATACCAGTTTCAAAGAAGCAATTAAAGAAAAGCAGGCAGTTGGTCTTGTAAACAGGCCATAGTACAGGCAACCAGAAAGAATATATATATTATTTGAGCGTAAGTGTATGTCTAGAAAAAACCACGAGTGATTGTATGTGTATGTCAATGAAAGGGTCGTGTATTTATAGTGTGAAGAATAGGTAGAAACAAGGCAAGAAAATAATTAAGGAGCTGAATATCAATTAAAAATCAATCAACATAAGACTTCCTTTAATTAAGGAATTCAGACTCAAACTGTAAAACTATTTAAGGAAAGAAATCAAATAAACATCTTGTGCAAAATAGGCAAATACGGATAAATACATAGAAGTTTAATTAAGGGAGGAAGTTTGAAATACACGGTTAAAAAAAAAGGTAAGGAACCATCAGTATACAGTAAATCAAGGGGGTCAAAGATATTGTAAGCATTGGTCCATGAATGAACCGAGTCTGAAAAACTAAGGAAAACTTTTGACTCAAATCTAGTAATAGGGAAGTCAGCACATATGGAAAGGAATCAATCAAACTTATACAAAGGAAGTCTGAGATCAAACAAAATTGAAAGCTATTTGGAAGGGAAGTTCAGCACATACAAAGAGCATACAAGTAACAGGCATGCGAGGCTGAATTTAGGACAAAGTGCAAGTGTCATAAAATTTCAAAGTAAGTAAATAGTAGACTATAGGAATATGGTGATTCGGCGATAGAGAAGAGAGAGTATCAAATAGCATGCGAAAAGTGGTCAAGTAAAGGTCTTGTAGAGTTTAGCAAAAGTCGAAATCATATGAAAAAACAAAATTGAAGCATTGATTTTGAAACTTAATGAAGCAGTAGATGAAACAACTCTAGGAACTCAAATAGTTCCAAAAGATAAGGGTTTATGAAATCAAGCAAGCTCAGAGATGAATTACAAGCAAATCACATAGCCAATGGTCTCAAAACTCCGATGAACCCCAAAATTTAGGGTTCTTGCCATTAACCGATTGCAGAGACAAAAAGGCAAGTGATTAAGGGAAAAGATACTAATTGAAACAGGTTCAGAGGTCTCAAAAAGGAACTGAGACCTTTAGCATGCTCTTTTGGGTAGTAGGAATTCATGATAAGCATAGTAAAAGAGCAACATGTGAAACCACTAGAAGCACTAGTAGAGGTAACAAATAAGAACATGGTGAGCGACTTAACAAGAACATAGTAGAAGTAAACAAGGTAGATAAAGCACACAAATAACACAGTAGAAGCAACTGATAAGAACATGGTAGAAGAACTTAACAAGAACACAGTAGTAGAAACATAGTAGAAGAAACTGACAAGAACATGGTAGAAGAAATACAGTAGAAGAAACTTGTAGAAGAAATTTAACCAGAAAATAGTAGGATAAATTTAACAAGAACACAGTAGTATAAACATGGTAGAAGAAACACACAAGAGAAAAGAAAAAAAAGAAAATCACACAAGATAAAAAGAAAACCATAGAAACATAATTCGGAAACCCTAAAAAATATAAAGGTTTTGAAGGCATGGTTTTAAAAGAAATATCAAAAAATCATTTTCAAAGTTTATGGAAAACCTGAATCTAGAATGGATCTACAGAAATAAGAAGAAGCACAAAGCTAGGGCTTCAGAGGAACCCAAACGGTGAGAAAGACTTGGATAAATGTTTATCTAACCAAGAGGAGTCGAGGCCAGGCTCGAAACAGACACGGCTCGCCGAAGCAAGGCTGGAGGTGGCCATAAAATTGAATCGAACCAAGTCTGGATGAAGCTTCTTTGTATTCAGACCATGAAAACTCAACGAACAAGTGTGTAGGAACCTTAGAGGCCCAGTGGGTGGTGAAACCACCATAGATTCAGGCCATGAGGTGGCCAGAGAAGATGAGTGAGCCTCATCGGAGCTGAAGAGGAGAAGGTTCTAGAGAGATAGAGAGATAGAGAGAGTCAGTTGAGTGAGGAATGAGGAGGGGTCTTGGGGGGTCATTTTGTTTAATTTGGTACGAAAAAATAGGGGCCGTTGATCTTAGAGATCAGCGGCTAGGATGAGATGGGTAGGTGGGGTTCCGGGTTTGGACATGGGTAAAGAGAGTGTGGGTCGGGTTTCAATTGTAATTGGGTTGGGAAATTGGGTTTCAATTTTGGGCTACAATTGAAAGCCAATTTGGCTATATATTAAATAGACCTTTTTCCCTTTTTAATTTATAAAAAATAGTATATAAATTTTTGAAAACTAATTAAAGAAATAAAATGATTTATAATATGTAGTTAAAAATTTGAAAATATAATATCCCGTTTTATAAATATGAGACGAATTTAAATCTAAAAGTGGCTAGTATTGTAATTATACACATAGCTTTAAAAATACTAAATAAATTTGTAAAAATGTGCAAAAATTATGTTAGCTATATGTTGGTATAAATATGAGACTCTAACAAATGAATCACCAAAAATGATAATTTTGGTGACAATTATTAGGTTTTTCCTGATAAAATAGGGTAGTAAATTGGTTTAAAAATATTTGAAAAATTAAGGAAAATAATAAAACCTTGGGATGTACTTATATATGCATATATAGGATAATGTTCATATATAAAAAATACAAGAAAAAATTGTGCATCAACAGTTGCCCCTCTTTACCCGGGAAGGATGAAAGAGTTATTGGGTAAAGATATGATAACCGATTTTGACCGGCTGAAATGGTTTGAAGAGGTTTGGCCATGCTTTGGCTTCTGAGCTGCCTACATATCCTTGGTCTTATAGGAATCATGCCATATGTAGTTCGAGATCCATCAGCGGAGTATGCTGATGGAGACCTTTCAAGAACGGACGCAATAGTTAGGTTGGGATGAATGGTTAAGGTCTAATAGGGCTACGGAAACTTGAGCAGAATTGCTCCTGCCGAGATGGCCATTGCTCATCGGTTTACCTGCAAATGAGAAAATACAAGCATATATTGTGCGTAAATCTAAACATGATGCAAGTTCCCGTCGGACCATGAATGATGTCTTTTGATGGTTAGGATGACGTCCTCAAACCATGATGTCCTGGGCCATGAAGCGTATAATAAAGGATTCGTAGTCTATGAAATGATGCTCTCGGGCTATGAGAATGATGCCTCCGAACCATGATGCCTTTGGATAATGATATGCAAAAGATTAAAAGGGATCTTCAGGCCATGACATGGTGTTCTCAGGCTATGAGAATGATGCCTCCGAACAATGATGCCCTCGGATAATTTGGCGATCTTTCAGCCCATGAAATGCAGTAGGTGGCGATCTTTCAGCCCATGAAATGCAATACTTGGCGATCTTTCAGCCATGCAAGCGTAAATAATGTGGCAATTTTTCAATCACGCAGGATGTAAAATAAAGTGGCGATCTTTCAGCCATACAAATGTAAAATAAAGTGGCAACCTTTCAGCCATGAAAATGTAAATAAGTGATATTTTAGCCATGCAAAAATGTAAAATAAAGTGGCGATCTTCCAGCCCATGAGATGCAGTAAGTGGTGATCTTTTAGCCCATGAAATGCAATAAGCTGCGATCTTTAAGCCCATGAAATGCAATAAGTGGCAATCTTTCAGTCATGCAAGCCTAAATAAAGTGGCGATCTTTCAGCCGTGCAGGATATAAAATAAAGTGGCGATCTTTCAGCCATGCAAATGTAAAATAAAGCGACTATCTTTCAGCCATGCAAAATGTAAATGAAGTGGTGATCTTTCAACCATGAAAAAGGCAGATGGAGACAGTGTTTAGTCTCAGAAGGTAGAATGGTAGCCTTATGCAATGCAGAAAAATGCAGATGGCAACAATGTTTAGTCTCGAAAGGCAGAATGGTAGCCTTATGCAATGCAGAATATGCAAATGGAGATAGTGTTTAGTCTTGGAAGGCAGAATGGTAGCCTTATGCAACGAAGAATATGTAAATAGAGACAGTGTTTAATCACGGAAGGAAGAATGGTAGCCTTATGCAATGCAGAATATGCGGATGAAGACAGTGTTTAATCTCGGAAGGCAAAATAGCAGCCTTATGCAATGTAGAAAAATACAGATGGAGACAGTGTTTAGTCTCGGAAAGTAGAATGGCAGCCTTATGCAATGCAGATAAATGCAGATTGAGACAGTGTTTAATCTCGGGAGGTAGAATGGTAGCCTTATGCAATGCAGAAAAATGCAGATGGAGACAGTGTTTAGTCTCGGAAGGCAGAATGGTAGCCTTATGCAATGCAGAATATGCAGATGGACAGTGTTTAGTACCGAAAAGCAGAATGGTAGGCTTATGCAATGCAGAATATGCAGATGGACAGTGTTTAGTACCGAAAAGCAGAATGGTAGGCTTATGCAATGCAGAATATGCAGATGGACAGTGTTTAGTACCGAAAAGCAGAATGGTAGGCTTATGCAATGCAGAATATGCAGATGGACAGTGTTTAGTACCGAAAAGCAGAATGGTAGGCTTATGCAATGCAGAATATGCAGATGGACAGTGTTTAGTACCGAAAAGCAGAATGGTAGGCTTATGCAATGCAGAATATGCAGATGGACAGTGTTTAGTACCGAAAAGCAGAATGGTAGGCTTATGCAATGCAGAATATGCAGATGGACAGTGTTTAGTACCGAAAAGCAGAATGGTAGGCTTATGCAATGCAGAATATGCAGATGGACAGTGTTTAGTACCGAAAAGCAGAATGGTAGGCTTATGCAATGCAGAATATGCAGATGGACAGTGTTTAGTACCGAAAAGCAGAATGGTAGGCTTATGCAATGCAGAATATGCAGATGGACAGTGTTTAGTACCGAAAAGCAGAATGGTAGGCTTATGCAATGCAGAAAAAAGCAGATGGAGATAGTGTTTAGTCTCGGAAGGCCGAATGGTAGCCTTATGCAATGCAGAAAAATGCAGATGGAGACAGTGTTTAGTCTCGGAAGGCAGAATGGTAGCCTTATACAATGCAGAATATGCAGATGGACAGTGTTTAGTCTCGAAAAGCAGAATGGTAGGCTTATGCAATGCAGAAAAAAGCAGATGGAGATAGTGTTTAGTCTCGGAAGGCAGAATGGTAGGCCTATGCAATGCAGAAATAAAGTAAAGTGGCAGATGGTAGAAGAGTTTTTAGCTGATAGCAAGTTTCGGTGTTGGGATCACTGGGGATATTGTGATAAATAGGATATTATTGGCATGTTGGGCTGACCAGTCGATAAGTGCAACAATCCTAAGAGTTGAATTCAGGAATTGATATGTAGTATGACATATGCTTTCGTAATCCAAATGCATGCATCCAAAGAAAAATCAAGAGTTTTGTAGAGGGGAGGTTAGTTCATATCCTTGTCGGCCTTTCTTGACATGTTCGTCTTTAATCTGGTGATACGGTATGCATTATTGGGGTAGCGTTGTTGAACAAGAAACTTCGATAATAAACATGCATGGGTTTGTAAAAGTATGATATAAGTATATATTTAAGAAAAGTTTTTAGATGAACCGACGACTATGACGTGGTCCAGGACATTGCAACCTCTCTTGCTTTGGAATTTTAAGGGTCCTACTCAAAATTCTACCCTAGTTTAACGGGTTGATACTTCTGATGGCTACTTGCGTTAGCTGAAATTACTTCAAATTTTGAGGGTCCTCCTCGAAATTCTGCCCCGGTTTCCAGTTGTGGGGAAAATGAAATTTTTTGTTGAATTGTTACTGAACCCCATAAGGCTGCCTACGTATCCCCTCTTAAATAGGAATCAGGTCAGGCATAGTTCAAATTACATCATATAGGAAAGCATAAGATTACACATAGTAACGCTTAACTGCATCTGAATTGATTGATTTTGGCCAAACTTCTCTGTCGATTTCTTCAAGTATAAGGGCTTCTCCCGTCAGAACCCGGTGAACCATGTATGGACCTTTTCAGTTGGGAGAGAATTTCCCTTTGGCTTTATCTTGATGCAGGAAAATTTTCTTTAACACCAGCTGCCCCGGTGTGAACTATCTCCTCTTGACTCCCTTGTTAAAGGTTTTGGACATTCTATTCTGATAGAGTTGACTGTGACAAACTGCATTCATTCTCTTTCCATCTATAAGATCTAGCTGCTCGTAGCGACTTTTTGCCCGTTCTACGTCGTCGAGCTTAGCTTCTTGTGTGACCCTTAAGGAAGGGATTTCTACTTCGGGGGGAATGACGACTTCTGTACCATAAACCAGCATATAGGGGGTTGCCCCCGTTGATGTGCGGACGGCGATGAGATACCCCTATAGAGCAAATAATAGCTTTTCAAGCCATTGCTTATGTTTCTCTATCATTCTCCTCAATATCTTCTTGATGTTCTTGTTGGCGGCTTCTACAGCTCCATTCATCTGAGTCCTGTAGGCTGTGGAATTCTTGTGCTTGATCCTAAAGGTTTCACACATGGCTTTCATCAAGTCATTGTTGAGGTTGGAGCCATTATCAATAATGATTGACTCTGGAATCTCGACCCAACAAACGATACGGTCATGGAAAAAATCTGCCACGATTTTCTTAGTCACTACTTTGTAAAATGCATCTTCGGCCTATTTGGTAAAATAGTCGATTGCCACTAGGATGAAACTGTTCCCCCTTGGAAGCAGCCGGCTCGATTGGACCAATAACATCCATTCCCCAAGCGGCGAAAGGCCATGGTTAGCTTGTTTCATTAAGCTCATTTGGTGGCACCTTTATCATGTCTGCATGTATCTGGCAGTGGTGGCATTTCTGGACATACTGGATGTACTCTGTTTCCATGGTCATCCAAAAGTAACCAGCTCAAAGGATCTTTTTGGCTAAGACAAAGTCAATATATGCGGACCACAGGTCCCAACATGGATTTCTTATAGCAGTTTGGATGCCTCCTTTGTGTCGACATACCTTAGTATCCCTATGTCAGGAGTCCTCCTATATAGGATTCCTCCACTGTGGAAGAAATTATTGGATAACCTCCGAAGTGTGCACTTCTGAGTATGATTGGCAAGTTCTGGGTATTCTCCTCTTGTCAAATATTCCCAGATATCATGAAACCAAGGCTTTCCGTCTGCCTCTTCTTCAACATGGGCAAATAAGCTGGCTGTTCGTGGATATTTACTGGTATGGGATCAATGAATTTATTGGTATGGGATCAATGAAGTTTTTTTCTGGATGTTGTATCATGGATGATAGGGTAGCCAATGTATCGGCGAACACATTCTGGATTCTGGGAACATATTGGAATTCTGCCTTTGTGAACCTTTTTCTGAATTCTTTCACGTGATGCAGATACGGGAGTATCTTGGAGTTCTTTGTTGCCTATTCTCTTCGTACCTGATGTATAAGAAAATATGAATCTCCGATTACTATCAGTTCTTAAATGTTCATATCGATAGCCATCTTGAGCCTTAAGATGTAGGCTTCATACTCGACCATATTTTTGGTGCACGGGAACCTGAGTTTAGTAGACACCAGATAATGCTGACCGGTTTTTGATACTAGGACTGCTCCTATGGCAACTACTTTGAAGTTTGTTTCTCCCTCGAAAAACATTCTCCATCTATCGTAAGATTCTGCAATGTCTTCTCCTATGAATGATACCTCTTCATCAGGAAAATATGTCTTTAGGGCTTCATATTCTCCATTCACATGGTTTTTAGTGAGGTGATCTGCTAGTGCATGTCCCTTGATTGCTTTATGTGTTGTAGACAATGTTGAATTCACTCAACAGGATTTGCCACTTGGCTAGCTTGTCGATAGGAATGGGCTTCTGAAAGATGTATTTAAAAGGATCCATCCTCAATATGAGATACGTAGTATAGGCACAGAAGTAGTGCCTTAGTTTCTGGGCCACTCAAGTTAGAGCACAACATGTGCGCTCTAATAGAGAATACTAGGCTTTGTACAGAGTGAACTTCTTGCTGAGATAATAAATGGCCTGCTATTTCTTTCATGTTTCATTGTTCTTCCCTAGGACGCAACCGAAGGAACCATCTAACACTGCAATGTAGAGTAGCAAAGGACTACCTGGCTCAGGCGGGACTAATAATGGTGGCGTTGACAGGTATTCCTTGATCCTGTCGAAAGCTTTCTGGAATTCATCAGTCCACTTGGTAGTGGCATCCTTTTTCAACATCTTGAAGATCGGATCACAAATGACCGTGGACTGTGCTATGAACCAGTTGAGGTAGTTAAGTCTACCCAAGAAACTCATTACATCTTTCTTGTTCTTTTGCGGTGGCAATTCTTGAATGGATTTGATTTTTGATGGATCCAGTTCTATTCCCCGGTGACTTACAATAAACCCATGTAATTTTCCAGAAGGAACCCCAAATGCACACTTTGCGGGATTCAGTTTTAGGTTGTACCTCCGCAGTCTATTGAAGAATTTCCTCAAATCTTCCATGTGATCAGTGGCCCTTTTAGACATAATGATGACTTCGTCTACGTACACCTCAATCTCCATGTGTATAATATCATTAAAAATGGTGGTCATAGCCCTTATGTAGGTGGTCCCTGCATTCTTTAACCCAAACGACATCATCTTGTAGCAGTACATTTCCCACGGCATAATGAAAGCCGTTTTCTCAGCATCCTCTTCGTCCATCCAGATCTGGTGATAGCCACAAAATGATCCACGAATGATTGCAGTTCATGCTTGGTGCAATTGTTGATCGAAATGTGTATGTTCGTCAAGGGGAAGTTGTCTTTCAAACTGGCCCGGTTGAGATCTCGATAGTCGACACAAACTCTAACCTTCCCATCTTTCTTTGGCACTGGCACAATGTTAGCTAACCATGTCGAGTATTCCACTACCCTGAGAACTTTGGCTTTGACTTGCTTAGTGACTTCTTCTTTGAGTTTCAAACTCATATTTGGCTTGAATTTACTGAGCTTCTGCTTTACTAGTGGACATGTCGGATCAGTCAGCAGTTTGTGTGCCACAATAGATGTACTCAGACCAGTCATGTCATCGTACGACCAGGCGAATATGTCCTCATATTGTTTTAGAAACTCTGTGTATTCCTTCTTTTCTGATGACTACAAGTGAACACTGATTCGTGTTTCTTTGACATTCTCTTCATCTCTCAGGTTAACAATCTCTGTCTCGTCCAGGTTGGACTTAGGCCTGTTTTCATAATTCTCAACTTCCTTAACAATCTCTTTCGGTATGTCATCTTCCTCTGAGTCTATGTCTATTTGTTGCGTTGACTCATTGCATGTCACAGTTATTGATTCATCAATATAAGTAATAGTAATGATGTATAAGTAAAGTAATGAGAGAAAATAATAAGAGTAGGATTTATAAGAAGAACGAAATGCTTTGATAAATTCCATAACTGTTTTTTGAACATTGGAGATCTTATTGCAAAATTAAAATGCGAAAGGAAAGTTAACTAGTAAAATAAAAGACGGTGCATGATGCTTGTTCAACCTTGCTACCCCGAGGCTCGCTATGCTCTGGTGGTTATGATGGTCTAGTTATTGAGGCATGCTCCTCTGCTTATAGCCTGTATGGAAGGGCCTTCCTCCCCTTACTCCTCAAAAATGACATAACAATATATATCATCGACTTTCGGGAACAAATTCCTTACTGCTTCCAGTGCTTCCTCTACTTCTGACCCATAGATAACTTCAGCCGGTTGGAAAGTCTGCTCCAAGCATGGTATTGGCTGCTCCAATGGATAGTAGGGACCACTCCATGATGGCGACCAGTGGTTGAATTCCTCCCAAGTATACTCATACCCCCATCCGAAGGTGGTGCCATATTTCTTGAGTTTGATAGGTTTAGCGATTCCTTGGAGGTTCTTGCCAAGTCCTTTGCTAGGTTCGTATTCGCTCCAATTTAGTATGCTTTCAATTTTGTTGTCCCACCATTTGTCTTTGTCAACGGCATTGACATGCTCGATGTGGTGATAAGTCTCCCCGCCTATCTTTTTTCTGCCTCCTATTGCCGGAATGGTTTGGCGACTGTATATAGGGTTGCTACCATTATCGTGAATTATCACCTCTTCGTGATTCCACTCAAACTTCACTGCCTGATGTAGTGTTGATGCTACAGCCCCTGCAGCATGAATCCATAGTCGTCCTAACAACAGATTGTAAGATGCCGGCACGTCTATTACTTGAAAATCAACATCAAACCAAGTATGCCCCATTTGCAAACACATGCTAATTTCCCCAATGGTGGACCTTTGGGAACCACCGAAATCTTTGACTTTGATCGCCCCATAATTGATCTTATGCAGTCCCTTTCCTATTGTCCTTAGTGTTACCAATAGACAAATGTTGAGGCTGGACCCTCCGTCAATCATAATCCTAGTGATAAAATAATCTTCGTACTACACGGTGATGTGCAATGCCTTGTTATGACTCAACCCCTCTAGTGACAACTCATCTTCATGAAAAGTGATCTTGTGACTTTCCAATACCTACCCTACCATGTTTGCTATCTCTCCTCCAGTTATGTTTCTTGGTACATATGCCTCTCTCAGAACCCTTAACAGGGCATTTTTGTGTGCATCGAAACTTTGTAGCAAATCAAGGATAGAAATTTATGCCGATGTTTTGTTCAGCTGATCAATGATTGAGTATTCTTTGGCTTGAATCTTTCTCCAGAGATCATCGCACCCAGTTTTAGTGATGGCTGGCTGACTAGAGGCCTGCTTGCTTGACTCAGCCAAATGTTCTGGAGTATAAACCCTACCAGTTCTCATCATACCCTCTGCAGCAATAGCTTCCCCGAATTTGACCTTCCATTTCCTTCTTGCCTCGGTTGTGTAGTCCCAAGGTATGGCATTTGTATGGAATGGGGCTACGCCCGACATTGCCACTGGAATTGGCGTGGCTATCTTTACTTCGAACGGAGCATGCCCCTTAGGCAGTAAAACTACAACTTCGAAGGATGTGGGTACAGTTGCTGGTGGCATAAATTTAACCTCAATCGGCGCTGGCATCTTTGTAGAGGATAGTGCTTCAAACTCTAGTGGTATGGACATATTTACCTCGGCATCCCCAGAGGGCTGAATCTAGACATCAATCGGATTAAGGGTGACTATTGGCTTCTTTGGATCGTCACCTTCTGTGATCAAACCGATCGATCCCTTTGGATCCCAATCATCCTCTATTTCAATCATGTGAACACCTCCACCCTTGTGATCTGGCAGAGGGTTATTGCGGACATTCGGAATAGGCTCCTTTGCCATAATAATCTTGTTATCAATCAAAGTCTGGATCTTATCTTTCAGAGAGCGGAATTCATCAGTGGTGTGTCCTTTCATGCCAGAATGGTATGCACAGGACTTATTTGGGTTAACCCACTGAGAAGGGTTCTCAGGGGCAGCAGGATAGGGGTGACATAACCACCAATTTTGAGTCTTTCATGCAACTGGTCGATAGGTTCAGCAATGGCCGTGTACTATTTTGGGGGTCTTCGGTCAAAGTTTGGCCAAGGTCTAGGGAAGTTTTGGCGTGAAGGAGTGGATTGGTAGTGAGATGGTTGAGTGTTCTAGGCTTGGTAAACATGTGCTAGTTGGGAGTATTTGGGTGAAGTGGGTTGATATGAAGGAGGTGATTGATAAGTGAGGGGTGGAGTTTGGTAAGAGAGTGAGGGTGCTTGGTAGTTTGGGTTAGGTTGATAGGTTATTGGAGGCATTGGGTGTGTTTGGTATTTGATGGGAGATTTGGTTCTCTATGCCACCATTATGGCTCCTACGTCCCTTTTCTTGGACACACCGCCAGACTGTAAGGCCTTGTTTGTAGCTTGCAAAGGACCAAAATTCGTAACCATACCGCTTTTGATGCCTTCTTCGATTCTTTCTCCCAGCTTGACATCATTCTCACATAATACTGTGTGTCTTAGGCCCGAACGAAGAATTTTTTTATTTGCTTTTCTTCCAAAGCAGGCCTAACCTTGGCAGCTTCGGACCTCCATCGAGTAGCATACTCACAGAATGTTTTTGTGGCTTCTTCCTCAAAATTTTGAATACAGAACACATCTGGCACGTTCTCCATATTAAACATGAATCTGTCCATTAAATAAGATGCCATGCTTACCTAGTTCGACCACTTCTTCGGATCTTGGCTAATGTACCAAGATAAAGCGTCTCCCTTCAAGCTCATCATGAAAAGCTTCATGCGGATTTTCTCATCTTTTCCTACTCCAACCAATTTGTCACAGTACGTTCTCAAATAGACCATTGGATCTCCTATACCATCAAACATTTCGAACTTAGGAGGTTTGTATCCCTCGGGCAGTTCGATATCGGGTTGTATGCAAAGGTCTTCGTAGTTTAGCCCCTCAATTCCCTTACTACCTTCAATGCCTTGAATTCTCCTAGTCAACTTTTTAAGTTCTCCAGCCAGATTTCTGATGATCAAGTCCTTATCATCGGTCTCGAATGTGCTTGAGATAGGGTGGGTGGAGTGCGGCACAGTCTCCGTGTAGATGGGAGTATTATGTTGGGTGTGATAGAGGTCATTTATGGAGTTCTGGGATGAGCAGTGGGGTGTTATTTGAGGTATGGCAGGTATTGCAGTGGTGGTGAGGAGTGGGATGGTTTTGTTGCTTTGGGATATTTTGTGGAGGTACATGATTCTAAGTATTTGGGAAAGTAACCTCTGGAGTGGTGAGGGAAAATGACAGATTTTCCAGATTCCAAACTTGATCAAGTTCTTCCTGAAATTTCAACAACTTTTGTGCTAGTTGGGATGCATTTTCCTTAGGGACCTGAGTACCATGAGTGACCTCTACCCATTAAGTTGAGTTCTCTTTTCTAGCGTTGTTCAAATCTTCCATCTTTCCTTTGTTCTTATGTCTGATAGGACTAAGAAGAGGAGTTGGTGGAGGGCCCCTAGATCTCGTAAAATAGGATAATGTTGCCAGAGTTCACGAATTAACCTTTGGGGAGGGGAATAACTAAAAGTAAAAACAAAAGGTAACAAGTCAGTGAAGATTATAAGAAATATGTTGCAATATTTAAACACATAGCACATGAATGTTAATGTGTCCTAATTTGGGGACCTCTTTGTGCCCGAGGTAGGCCTAGCGACAAGTTGATTTGTAGAACTTAGAATGCTAAATACCTCATTTCATTGATAAAAAGTAGACGAATCCCAAATCGATACTAAATAACAAGAAAAAAAAGTTGCTAGTGGCCATTGGCCTTATTACATTTTATACAGAGGAAATGAATCTCCTATCTATTTGGTCCCAGATGGACCTTCCCCTGACTCGGCATCATTGGCTCCATCGAACAGCTCCCCTAGCTTGCGCAGTCCTAACAGCAGGTAGGCTCTGGCCAGATGTCCGCCTTCATTTCCTTCGGCAGCCCGGCAATCTTCGACCCTCTTCGAAAACTTCTTTTCCAACTCTACTATACATTGCTCCAAATACCCCAGTCATTTGTTTGCGCTGACAGCCATATCCTTCCACTCTTCAATTAGTTTTTGATTGGCTTCCTGTATCTCATGGTGCTCGCTTTCGCGTTCTCAGATTCTCTTGCGCAGTTGGTTGTACTTGACCTGAGCTTTGGCTTTTTCATCTATGATCATGTTACCTCGAACAAACCCAGGCTAGCCCAGACTGCTATGGTTATCCTCCAACCAGCCTGAATAAAAGTGAGCGCAACTTGCATGGTATCTGTCTGGTTCGATGGTGTCCCTTCCCATGACAATCTTGCAGTACCACATATGCTAAGCCTAGCACCTGTAAGGACTATCGTCATCCTGGAAGTCAGCCCGGAAGTGACTCATCTTGTCGATCCTGGGTATAACTTGCTTCCTAGCCGCATGTCTCATAACTCGAAGAGGTACGTAAGGGTACATTTCTCTTAAGCCGATTAGTACCAGGAAAGGTGTTTCTCTGGATTGGTCGATGAACTCCTCGGTCGGGAACCAGTAGAACATCCATTGTACCTGATCCTCAGTCAGATTTTTGAAGAGTTCGACCCATTCTCTAGCATTCTCTGGTTGGGTGAACATGTTGGGCATGTAGTTCATTCACTTTGGAAGATGAAAAGCAATATGATCATCCCAGTGCCTTTGATGGATTTCTCGTCGGTACTCACCCTTTTGGAGATGTTCCACAAGCCAAAGTTGAAGTAGCAAATTACAGCCTTCGAAGTGTTTGGCTCCCCATTGACACCTTTCTAGGGCTCGGTATATTTCTGCAATGATTATTGGTATGAGATTGAGTGGTTGTCCGTCAATACCCTCCATTAGAGTTTTGGTTACCATAGCTAGTCTGGTGTGGATTTTTGCCTTCTTTGTTGGAAACACGATCAATCCGAAGAAGCAAAACATGAACACAAAGACCCTCGGTGAATATGTCCCAATGATGTGATGGAAAATTTTTCAGGGTAGGTACGGTAGGATTTGTTGTGATCGTACCTTTCATACAAATAATCAAAAGGATATAGGAGTCTTTCAGACATGTCAGTTCAGGATGTTTCTTCAAACCCATCATCTTGAGAAAACCCCTACTCCTGCGGTTCTCAGGCATCAACAAACCCGGAGTTTCCCATGGTATACGCCAATCCCCCTATTTCTTCTAGTAAGGGTGTCATTTTAATATCCCCGAAGTGGAACATGGACCTCTCGCAGTCCCAAAACAGAGTAGCAACTTCTATGATCTTGTTGTTGGGTTGGATTTCCAGGAGAGAAGGTAGGTTCCCCAAATATTTCCGGACAAGAGTCTGATCACTGGAATGAAAATCCTTCCACCAGTTGAGTAGTTTAGGGTGGATGATGGTTACCATACTAAACTTGGAGACTTTCTGCCTTATATTTCTACAAGACAATAAGGTTAGGCCCTTACCCCCACCGGACTCGACTATTTAATATCAATAATTAGCATAAAAGCATTTAGTTCTCCAAATAAATGCACAGAACGTGACGGTATCCGTTTGGGTTCTAGGGAAACCCAATGGAGTTTGGACAAGGATTATCTTAAAGAGTCATTATGCAGATAACATAACTGACTCGGCTAGGTTTGACCATGATGCATGCACAATTTAAACATAGTAGGGTTTCTATAGGGTTTTAGACTGGTACCCTTGAGCGGACAACTCAAGAGGGAAAGGGGCAGAGCCGTCGACTACACCGTTGATCGATTGGTTTTACCGTAAATATGCCTTTTTTGAATTTACGGGGTGATAATATCAGAAGAGCGCAACCACTCATAATAAGCGTTGCTATAGGATTTTATTTGCACAAGTGAAATATGATGTTGAGCATGGTTATGCAACAATTAAAGGCATGTTGTCACGTATTTGCATGTTAAGAAAGCAGTAAATACAACAGTTTCATAATGTAAAGCAGTAGTAAAGGAAAGCAGTAAAGAAAAGAAAAAGGAGACAAGTCAGTTTTGCAATTGAAAAGAAAATTGAATGCTTAAAGAAAAATAAACAAATAATTGTGCGTAAAGAAGCATAAATTCACAATAAAGGTTTGAAATGGTAAAATCCTAGAATATCCCCAGCGGAGTTGCCATGCTGTCGCGCCCCATTTTTCTCTCAAAATCGGGTTCATGACATTTGGGACGACAACTCATTCCTTTTGGGAATTGGGCTTAATTTGAAGAGTCGCCACCTAATGATTAGGGTGCATTAGGACACCGAGGAGATTTTCATTTGAGTAACCAGAGATAGGGTAAGGGCTTGAAATTATTCTAAGGGGAAGGTGTTAAGCACCCCTCAGAATCCACTAGTGTGGTTCTCGGTCAGACTATTATTGTGAATCTAGATGCAAATAACACGTAGAAAAATAAAAACTTCAAATAAGAGGCCATTTTCACATAAGGGTTTACAAACAAATAAAAGTTGGGAAAGAACTAAAAGAAAGTTGATTTTTTTTAAAAACAAAAAGAGTTGAAATTCTTTTAAAAGAGACAAGAAAGAAGGGAAAGGGGATCCTAGGTTTATTAATAATATGGATCACCCCACACAATGCCCGGTAATCACTCCTCAATGAGGGGCTATGCCTGGCATTATCGCGTGGTCATCATATCCATATCTACCCTTCCAACCTCGTTAAGGTATCGAAATGCGTAATGGTCTCGTTTACTTATTGCATGCTATTACCGGTCCCAATCCTATCAGTCCCGCAGGAATTTAGGAATACTAATCCTAAAGGGGAGGGATATTGGGCTTATTCGTGGTTTTATAGGTAAAAATTCTAAGGCGACATGCAAAACATATATAGCAAGTTGGGGGAAACCACATAGCACGCAAAGGCTCAGATACGCCCCCTTTACACAAAGAAGAACATAATTTAGCATGACTTACACATACTAGTTAAGGTCTGATTAAGTACTAAGCATGAGTGAATTTAAAGTTTGAGGCAAACTGATTTATTACATAATTCAGATAAAAAGCCCAAATCAGGCCTGCCTGTTGATTGTAGTTATTAACAGAACTGATTTAATTTAAAACTTTACCCTAAGGCTTGCCTACGTGTTGGACAAGGATCTTACAGGCATGGTATCAACTGTATTCAGAAAGCAATGAAATAACAGGGACTAAAATAAACTGAAAACGTACCGGTTTTAAAAGGGTAGTCAGATTATTAAAGAAAGGCCAATTTTAATGAAGGTTGTGAGTTCTACAGCACCGTTGTTACTATAAAATGGCTCATATTCGATTAAAAGTTCCTATAGGCATGTTTTCTATGCGTAGTTGATTTTAAACGTGGTATAAAGCGTGAGAAACTTGTTTTAAAGACTTATGAACATGATATCTAGGTGCTGAAATGTTTGAAAAACCTATGAACATGATCTCTAAGTGCAAAAGTTGTTTGGAAAACCTATGAACATGATTTCTATATGTAGAAATTACTTGAAACCTTATGAACATGATTTCTAAGTGCAGAAGTTATTTGAAACCCTATGAACATTATTTCTATATGCAGAAATTACTTTAAGAACCTATGAACATGATTTCTATATGCAAAAATTATTTTAAGAACCTATGAACATGATTTATAAGTATGCATATTTGAAAGTACCTATAGGCATGATATATACCCTTTTGGCATAAATAGTTACCCGCCCTTTTCACTAGCCATCCCCAAGAGTTTATTACAAGTTATTACAGCTCAGATTAAGGCAAAAAAAGTGCATCAGAAAAATATAAATACAAGTACAACCAAGGACAGTCTGATTCAGACTTCGTGTGTGAAATATGAGGTAAACCAACTCCATAAGATCATGATCCAAAGCCTTTCTCCCATTTGAGTGTGTCAAACTTGCTAAGAGCTTCAAAGGGACTCTGGGCAACGCTCACACCCCAAATGCATTATCATATTGGAAGAAGTGCAGTGGAAGGGTAGGCCCTCAAGTATCCAAGTTCAGAGGGAACTCAAAGGTTCTCAAGGCAAGGCTCACAAGGAGGGGGGGGCAGAAATTAAAGACTAAGAAAGTGTGCAAGCACAAAATAGAATACTAGAAGGGAAAAGGGAAAGAGAGCCAATTATAGATAAGCACACATAAAGGGATTCAGGGAATAGGGGATTGTAAATAGCCCGTTTCTTAGGCAACGGCAGAATTTAGGCATGCCTAGCAATGGGGAGTGTTAGCACACCTATAAGCCTTCCAGAACACATACTGTTAGAGGCTAGGATCCCCAAGGGATAAAGTTTAATTCATGGACAATAACTTGCATATTGCCATGCCTTAAACCATAGCTTAAACACATAAGGGGCAAGGGTTTGGGATTCACAGTAGAATAGGCAGAAAGAAATCAATAAGCCATAATGAGTGTTGAACTATACATAAGCAGTAAACATAGATATAAAAGCAATAAATAAACACATTGTTGTGGTGGTGAAACTTAAGTCAGGTCATACCAGTTTCAAAGAAGCAAATAAAGAAAAGTAGGCAGTAGGTCTTGTAAACAGGCCATTGTACAAGCAACAAGAAAGAATTTTTTTTTTGGGTGTAAGTGAAAGTACAGAAAAAACCACGAGTGATTGTGTGTGTGTATGTCAATGAAAGGGTCGTGTATTTATAGTGTGAAGAATAGGAAGAAACAAGGCAAAAAAATAATTAAGGAGTTCAATATCAATTAAAATTCAATCAACATAAGACTTCCTTTAATTAAGGAGTTCAGACTCAAACGGGAAAATTATTTGAAGAAAGAAATCAAATAAATATTCTGTGCAAAGTAGGCAATTAGGGGTAAATACGTAGAGTTTAGTTAAAGGAAGAAGTTTGAAATACACGGTTAAAACAAATAAGGTGAGGATCCATAAGTATACAGTAAATCAAGGGGGTCAAAGATATTGTAAGCATTGGTCCATGAATGAACCGAGTCAGAAAAACTAAGGAAATTTTTTGACTCAAAGCGAGTAATAAGGAAGTCAGCACATATGCAAAGGAATCAATCAAACTTATACAAAGGAAGTCTGAGACCAGTCAAAATTGAAAGCCATTTAGAAAGGAAGTTCAGCACATATAAAGAGCATACAAGTAACATGCATGTAAGGCTGAATTTTGGACAAAGTGCAAGTTCTATGAAATTGCAAAATAAATAAGTAGTAGACTATAGGAATATAGTGATTCAGCGATAGAGAAGAGAGAGTACCAAATAGCATGCGAAAAGGGGTCAAGTAAAGGTCTTGTAGAGTTTAGCAAAAGTCAGAATGATATGAAGAAAAAAAATTGAAGCAATGATTTTGAAACTTAATGAAGTAGTAGATGAAACAACTCTAGGAACTCGGATAGGTCCAAAAGATAAGGGTTTCTTAAATCAAGCAAGTTTAGAGATGAAGTACAAACAAATCACATAGCCAATGGTCTCAAAACTTGGATGAACCCCCAAATTTAGGGTTCTTGCCATTAATCGAGTGCAGATACAAAAGGGCAAGTGATTAAGGGAAAAGATACTAATTGAAACAGGTTCAGAGGTCTCAGAAAGGAACTGAAACCTTTAGCATACTCTTTTGGGTAGTAGGAATTCATGATAAGCATAGTAAAAGAACAACATGTGAAACTAGTAGAAGAACTAGTAAAAGTAACAAATAAGAACATAGTGAGCAACTTAACAAGAAAATAGTAGGATAAAACAAGGTAGACGAAGCACACAAATAACACAGTAGAAGCACCTGATAAGAACATGGTAGAAGAACTTAACAAAAACACAGTAGTAGAAACATAGTAGAAGAAAATGACAAGAACACGGTAGAAGAAATATAGTAGAAGAAACTGGTAGAAAAAATTTAACAAGAAAACAGTAGGATAAATTTAACAAGAACACAGTAGTAAAAACTTGGTAGAAGAAACACACAAGAGGAAAGAAAAATCAGAAAAGCACATAAGATAAAAAGAAACCAGAGAAACATAACTCAGAAACCCTAGATCGAGTGAAAATAAAGGTTTTGAAGGCATGGTTTTAAAAGAAATATCAAAAAATCATTTTAAAAGTTCAGGGAAAGCCTGAATTTAGAACGGATCTGCAGAAATCAGAAGAAGTACAAAATCTAGGGTTTCAGAGGAACCCAAACGGTGAGAAAGACTTGGATCGTTGTTGATCTTACCAGGAGGAGTCGAGGCCAGGCTCGAAATAGACACGGCTTGCCGGAGCAAGGCCGAACATGGCCATAAACATGAATCGAACCAAGTCTGGATTAAGCTTCTTTGTATTCACACCATGAAAACTCAACGAACAAGTGTGTAGGAACCTTAGAGGGCTAGTGGGTGGTGAAACAACCATAGATTCAGTCTAGGAGGTGGCCAGAGAAGATGATTGTGACTCATTGGAGTTGAAGGGGAAAAGTTTTTAGAGAGAACCAGAGATAGAGAGACAGGGAGAATTGGTTGAGTGAGGAATGAAGGGAGGTCTTGGGTGGTCATTTGGTTTAATTTCGTAAGGAAAAAATAGGGGCCGTTAATCTTAGAGATCAATGGCCAGGATGAGACGGGTAGGTGGGGTTCCAAGTTTGGCCATGGGTAAAGAGAGTATGGGTCGGGTTTAAATTGTAATTGGGCTGGGAAATTGGGGTCCAATTTAGGGCTACAATTGAAAGCCAATTTGGCTATACTTTAAATAGCCCTTTTTTTCCTTTTTAATTTATAAAAAAACAGTAAATAAATTTTTGAAAATTAATTAAAGCAATAAAATTATTTATAATATATAGTTGACAATTTGAAAATATAAGATCCCATTTTATAAATATGAGACGAATTTAAATCTAAAAATGGCTAGTATTGCAATTATACACAATTTAGCTTTAAAAATACTAAATAAATTTGTAAAAATATGAAAAAATTGTGTTAGCTATATTTTAGTTTAAATATGAGACTTCGACAAATAAATCACAAAAAATGATAATTTTGGTGATAATTATTGGGGTTTTCTTGATAAAATAGGGCAGTAAATTGGTTTAAAAATCATTGAAAAATTAAGAAAAAATAATAAAACCTTGGGATGTACTTATATATGACTATATAGGCTATTTTAAAGGTATTTTGCATATATAAAAAATACAGGGAAAAATTAGGTATCAACAACTACCCCATTAATGATTTAAAGTGGGCAGCCATTGTCCATGCATCGAAGATATGGAGGCATTATCTATACGGTATGTCTTGACGGGTATATACAGATCATCGGAGTCTACAGCTTTTGTTCAAGAAAAATGATCTAACTTTGAGGCAACGTAGATGGTTGAAGCTGTTAAAAGTCTATGATATTATAAATTTGTATCATCCCTGGAAGGCCAATGTGGTAGCCGATCCCTTGAATAGAAAGGCAATTAGTAAGGTTAAACTTTCTTATATTCCTATTGGTGAGAGATTTCTTGCATCAGATGGTCAGGCCTTACTAATCAGTTCATGAGGTTAGATGTTTCAGAGCCTAGTCGGGTTCTAGGTTACATGATTTCTCGGTCTTCTTTATATGATCACATTAGAGAGCGTCAGTGTGACGACCCCTATTTGCTTGTCCTTAAGGGCACGGTTCAATACGGTGATGCCAAGAGTGTTTCTATTAGAGATAATGGGATGTTCAGGATATAGAATTGGATTTGTGCCCAATGTAGATGGGTTACGTGAGTTTATTCTCAAGAAGACCTATAGTTCGCAGTATTCCATTCATCCGTGTACCATAAAGATGTATCATAAATTTAGGCAACATTATTAGTGATGAGAATGAAGAAATATATAGTGGAGTTTGTAACTTGGTGCTTGAATTGCCAGCAGGTGAAATACGGGCATCAGAGGTCGGGCAGTTTGCTTCAAAGGCTTGAGATTCCTGAGTGGAAATAGGAGCGTATCACCATAGACTTCGTTGTTGGAATACTACGCGCCTTGAAGAAATTTGGCTCTATTTGGGTGATTATGGACCTCACATTTCATTCCAGTTGAGACTATCTATTCTTCGGAGCAATTGGCTGAGATCTATATTCGCGAGATTATTTGCCTTCATAATGTGTCGGTGTACATTATTTTTTATTGGGAAACTCGGTTCACATTGCAATTTTGGAGAGAAGTACATCAAGAGTTAGGCACACGAGTTGACGTGAGTATAACATTTCACCCTCAAATGGGCGGACAGTCCAAGCGCACCATTCAAATATTGGAGGATATGATACGTATTGGTGTTATGGATTTTGGGGGTTCTTGGGATTAGTTTCTACCGCTTGCAGAGTTTTCCTACAACAACTACTAATCGAGTATTCAAATGGCTCCGTTTGAGGCCTTATATTGGAGGTAGTGTCGATCTCCACTTGGGTGGTTTGAGCTGGGGGGAGGCTAGATTGTTGGGCACGGATCTATTTCAAGTTGCTTTGGGAAAGGTCAAGTTGATTCAGGATCGACTTCACACAGCACAGTCTAAACAGAAGAGTTACATTGATCGGAGGTTCGTGATGTTGCCTACATGGTGAGAGAGAAGGTATTGCTTGGAGTTTCACCCATGAAGGGTTTTATGAGGTTTCGGAAGAAGGGCAATTTAAGCCCCGGTATATTATCTTTTCTGAGGTGCTTGAGAAGATTGGAGAGGTGACCTACAAACTTGAATTGTCACCTAGTCTATCGAGTGTTCACCCGGTGTTTTATGGTTCCATACTCCGAAAGTATTTCGGTGATCTGTCTCATGTTTTGGACTTCAATACGGTTCTATTAGATGGGGATTTGACTTATGATATGGAGTCGGTGTCCATTTTAGATCGGCATGTTCTAAAGTTGAGATCAAAGAATATAGCTTTAGTGAAAGTACAGTGGAGAGGTCAGCCATTCGATGAGGCTACTTGGGAGACCAAGCGGGAGATGCGGAGCAACTATCCACACCTGTTTGAGACTCCAAGTATGATTGTAGACCCATTCCAGGATGAACGTTTATTTAAAAGGGGAGAATATAACAACCCGATCGGTCTTTTTGAGTATTGTAGCATCGTTACCCCATTTATTACTTATTCAATATTCAATTGTGCTTATTTGACTTGCCTTGGGGTGGGTGGTTTGGTTCCAAATATGCTTCGGAATGAATTGGGATACTTGGTGCCAAGGCTGGAAACATAAGTTGAAAGAGTTGACCGTATGTTGACTTATGAGTAAATGACTCCGAATGGAGATTTGATGTTTCTTGGAGCATCATATGGTGCTTTTGGTCTTAAAAGTATGTCTGAATTTTGATTTGGAGGTACGTACGTCATTTTGGCTTCAATTGGCAAAAGTTGGAAAGTTAAAGGTTTGGAAAGTTGAGAAGTTTGATAGAGAGTTGACTTTGTTATTCCGGAGCTTGGATTTTAGTTTTGAATATAGGTCTGTTGTGTCAATTTTGACTTGTGTGCAAAATTTGAGGTCAATCGGAGTTGGCTTTGTGAGTTTCGACATTGGTTATAAAAGTTGGAAGTTCAATCGTTCATTTGGCTTGAATTGGGGTGTGATTCGTGTCTTTAATGTTTTTTCATGTGATCTTAGGATTCGACTAAGTTCGTATGATATTTTAGGATTTTTTGTATGTTTGTTTGGGGTCTCCGGGGCCTCGGGTAAGATTCCGATTGATTTTGGATTGAGTTTGTGCTTATTGGATTGCTGATTTTTCAAGTATCTGATTTCCTCTTACGTGATCGCATGAAGGGGGTCACGATCGCATAGGGTTAAGTATTTCAAGGGAAATTTACTTAGTGCATTTGCGAAATTTTGTCTATGATCACGTGCATTTGGGGAGTTATGCTACATGAACGCGAACGCATCAGAGGTGACGCATTCACGAAGAAGGAAGAGGAGACTGGGATGTCATTTGCGTTGTTTTTCATGATCGCATCACTCAGGACGCGATTGCATACGTTTAGGAAGTTAGTCATTGCGTTCGCGAAGTGTCTTTTTGAGGGAAGCATTTTTTTTTCTTCGTGAGTGCAAGGGACTTTCCGCGATCGCGAAGAGGAACACCTAGGTAGACTATTTAATTTCAAAAATGAGTGTTAGAGTATTATTTCACTTTTAGACTTGGGGAGCTCGGCATGGGCAATTGTTGAGAGGGATTTCACTACAAATCAAGAGGTAAACTATTTTTGATTACTTTTGTCCAATAATATTGAATACCCATTGATTTCTACATCTATATTATGTTTTTTTAAGGTGAAATTTTTTCGGATTTTTGAATAAGGATTGGAGAGTAAGATTTGGGGATTTGAGGGTCAATTTATGGTCGGAATTGGATGATTTTTGTATCGTTGGACTCGTTATTGAATGAATGTTTGTATTTTGCAAAAAATTTCAGGTTCTGAGGTGTGCGGCGGTGGTTCACTTTTTGGGCTAACTATTTGAACTCGGTTAAAGAACTTACCTTTATCAAATGGGATAATTTCCTACAACTTTTATTGATTATATTAAGTTGTTTGTGACTAGATACGAGTCGTTCGATGGCCGATTCGCGAGCCAAGGGCTTGTTGGTGTTGTGATTTGCACATTTTGAGGTAAGTAACACTTTCAAACTTGGTACTGCCAGTATGAATCCCTGAAATACGTGTTGTGTAGTTGGTGTTGAGGTGATGCACATGCTAGGTGACGGACTGGAGGTGTGCACCGTGGTAATTATGACTCAGTTGATTCTGTTGTACTATGTAGTTATCAAAATCTTGTTGTTATCCATGTAATTCCTACGTATTAGAGTAATTATGTTGTCATTCATGCTAGAAATCATATTTAGCCTATATGCTTATTCTGTCGGTGCCCACTGAGGTCATTTCTACTGTTGCATTATTTTCTTGAATTGCAATTATGTACTCAGTCACATTTATTCATTTACATATCATATCTCAGTCTCTGTTATCATTTACTGTTATATCATGTTATCATTGTTCGGGCTGAGTGGTATTAGATTTGTGATCCCGTGAGACTGGAGGGATTGAGACTGAGTTGGGGCTTGAGAGTCAAATTGTGACTGATATTATGGAATTGAGCTGCACGACATAGCATTTATATATGGAATCGGGCTGCACGCTGCAACAATTAGTTATGGGATAGGGTTGAACATTGTAGAATGCCTTATTGATTATTTATGGTATAAGGTTGCTGTAACGACCCGACTTATCATTTTAAGAATTACACCTCATTTAATGAATAAAGGTCTCAAGCATCTTTGTAATATGTATTATGACTCACATATGTGGTCGAGTTTAGTTTTCAAAAGAGTCGAAATTAAATTTAAAGAAAAATTCCCATTTTGAAGCTTAAATAGAAAGAGTTGACTTTTGAGCAAATGACCACAGAATGGAGATTTGATGATGTCAATAGCTTCGTATGGTGATTTTGGACTTAGGCGTATATTCGGATTTGAATTTGGAAGTCTATAGGACAATTCGACGTATTTTGGCAAAAGTTAGAAAATATGAGATTTTGGAAAAATTCGACCGAAGGTTGAAATTTTGATAACGAGATCAGAATTCGATTCTGAAAATTGGAACAGCTCCATTATGTCATTTATGAATTGTGTGAAAAATTTAAATTCATTTCGGATTGACTTAATATGTTTTGGCGCAAAATATAGAAGTTGGAAGATTTGATAACTCATAATTCGATTCAAGGTGCAATTCGAAATTTCCGTGTTGTTTAACGTTTTTTAAAGCCTCTACTAAGTTCCTATTGTATTGTGGGACATGTTGGTATAATCGGTTGAAGTCCCAAGGCTCTCGGGTGGATTTCGGAAGGCTAACGGATCGGTTTAAAAATTTTAAAGATGCCGAAAATCTGCTGCTTTTTTTGTTGCAGCTGTTGTTTTGAAGAGCAATGGTGCAATCAAGGAGGCTACATTGTAAGCTTATATCTCGAAATCTACAAGGAATCTGAAAAGTTACAAAGCATAAAAGTTGTATCCCTACATTCTAGTTTCCAAAAAGTTAAACCGTTCATCATTTGGACATTTGTGCAGAAACTTATGATCTTTTGAATAAGGGCTGGTAGAGATGTTTCTAGTAGACTTTTAGTGACGACTTTAGTCATAAAAATGGCTTTTAGTGACGGATGGGCAGAAACATTTAATCACAAAAATCAGTCACTTTGCCATTTTGTTATAGCATTCTTGAAGCTCGGTTCTTGGTTGATTTTTGGGCGATTTTCACATGAAAACATTAGGGTAAGTGTTCCTTATCCAATATTAATTATATTTTATGATTCCATACTCATTTACATCAAGAATCCATGAATTTATGGAAGAAAAATTAGATTTTTAATAAATCTTCCAAAAATAAAAATTTAGATTTGAAAGCCAATTCGATGTCAAAATTAGATAAAATTGGTATAGTTGAACTCGTATCGAAATGGGTGCTCGGATTTCATGAAATTTATATTGGGTTCCGTGAGGCGGGTTCCGCATTGACTTTTGGTTGACTTTTTAGAATAAAATTTTAAGTCAGCGTTATATTATCCGGAATTATTTCCGATTAATTTTAATGAAGTTATACAATTAATTTGTATAGATTTGAGCTATCCGGAGGTCAATTCAAGTAAGAAGGATATTGTAGAATATAAACCTAACTTCAAAAAAGTAAGTTTCTTGCCTAACCTTGTGTGGGGGAATTATCCCTTAGGCTTTATGTCTTATGTGGAAGTTGTGTGATTGAAAATCATGTGCGCGTGGTGACGAGTACGTACTTGATTTATATGTGCAAACTATATCGGTTAACATTTGTAGATGCGTGTATGTATCTAATTGAAAATGGTTGACAGTTAATAAATCCTTGATTGTCATGCTTCATTCTTTATTTGTCAAATTTGGATTTATATGATAATTTGGTGTGATTGCTACTTGGATTTTTATGTAAATTCCATGTGTTTGGTGATTTGACTTTTGCTAGAAATAATTTTCCATATGCCAAAAATTAATTAAATAAGGTAAGAAGAGGCCTTAATATAATTATCAAAAATTTAAATTAAAGAAGGTGTTGTCCTATGATGAATTATTTTTCCATCCTTGTTGTTGTTTTTAGATTTTGTATACCTTGTGTGGAGCCTTTGACTTTTCGTTGTGAAATTAATTAATTTTGTTGTATTTTTGAAATTGATTGTGGCCTATTGACAATTTGTGATATGAATTGTTGTATGGTGTTGTTGTAATAATATTCCATGTAAATCATTGTGTAATTTGAGTTATTATTATGAGGAGATAAGGGAGGCATTACATTGTTGATATTACGTGGGTATAAGGGTGGCATTTCACTGTGATTATGTGTGTTGGGATATTGTCTGGGCAGAGTGATAAGTGTGGCTATTATATGGAGTGATAAAGGAGGCTATTGTACGGAGCAATAAGGGAGGCTATTATACGGAGCAATAAGGGAGGCTATTATACGGAGCGATAATGGTGGCTGTAGGAGAGATAAGGGTGGCTATTGTCAGGGATGATATGTGATGACGTGGGATATTGTGCTGGTAATATTTATGCTGTGTTGTGAATTCCTTGTGAGTTCTTTTACATATTATGTAATTTATTTTATAAATTTAGTATATTTGATAATAGTCAGATATATGTTGAAATTATAAGCCTGTGAATATTTCAAGCAGATTATAATATGGGCACGAGATGCCGGGAAAATATGATGAATTTATTATTGGCATGTGAATTATTTGTGCAGATATGATAGAAAATATAGGCACGAGATGCCGTGGTTATACAATTAAAATGATATTGGCAGGTAAATTTTAGTGCAGTTATGATATGATATTTGGGCATGAGGTGCCATGAGTAAATGATGACAATATTGGCACGTGAGTTGTCTGTGCGATTGTGATAGAAATATTCGCACGAGGTACCGTGGAAATATGAAAATGGGCTGAGACCTGTATTTTATGATTTGAGATGAGGTGTCACATGTGTTGATACCCGTTTTTTTTCTAAATATTTTATTATGTAAAATATTTCAAAATATCATATGTATGCATATATAGGTATGTTCAAACATCATATTATTTTTTTCTAATTTTTAAAGATTTTTAAATTAATTTTTTGCTCCATTTTATCCAAAAAAATCCAATAATTATTCACAAAACAATTATTTTGGTATTTACTTAATGAAATCTCATACTTATATTAAAATATAGCTAACAGTACATTTGCACATTTTTATAAATTTATTTAGTATTTTAAAAGCTAAATTGCATATAATTGCAATATTAGCCTGTTTTATGGTTTAACTATTTAAAATTTTAAAATTGACTCCAGTATTATTAATTTGATAATTACGTATTACTAATCATTTTAGTACCTTTAATTTATTTTCAGAAATTATTTTACTATTTTTCTAAAATAAATAAGGAAAAAATGGCTATTTAAAGGTTAGCCCCGTTTATTTCAATTTTAGCCTTATTTGAACCAGATTTGAACCCCAATTTTAAGCCCAATCACCCAGCCCAAACCCTAGGCCTATCCAACCCACGATCCTCTTTAAACAACCCGCCCGGATTCCCATTCAATCTAGGCCGTTGATCAAAATGATCAACGGCCACCATTAAACATTTCCTTTGTTAATTCCCAATTACCCACAAACCCTAGTCATTTCTCATCTGCAGCCGCCTTCGAGCCCCCGTTATCTCTCTCAGACCCCTCTCAAACCCTAGCCGCCGCCTTCAGCATCCACCTGAAAATCTCCCAAATCTAAGGCTTTTAAAGTCATTGGAGGCATGTACCCACCTCCTTCGCTTCTATGTGTTCGAGTACTATGGTTTCAAGGCTAGACCTTGAAGAAGCTTGGCCCAGACTTTGGTCAATCTCAGTTTTTACGGCTGTCATCGGTCATCTTTGACCTTGCTCCGGCTGGACATGGCTATTCAAGCCTGATTCTTGACTTCTCCTGCTTAGATCGACGATCGTCCAAGACTTTCTCACCATCTGGGTTTCTACTGAAACCCTAATCTTTAAGGTTCTTCTGTTTTCTTTTATATCTGTTTAGATCTGTGTTTGCTCTAAACTTCTAAACATTTTTCTCAAAGTTTCTTCTAAAACATTACCTTCAAAACCCCTTATCTTTTCTGATTTAGCGTTTTGTTAAGTTATTTCGAAGATTTCTCTGATTTTTATACATGTTCTACTGTGTTTACTTATGTCGTTCTTTCACTTGAGTTGCATGTTAAGGGTCGTAACCTTTTAGACATTTCTGAATTTATTTTATTAGTATTTTTTGCCTGACTTACTTGTTTTTCATCTCTATACTCGATTGATGGTGAAAGCCCTAAAATTTAGGGTTCGTTCGAGTTCTGAGACTATTTGCTATGTGATTTACTTGTTCGTCATGCTTTGAATTCGATTGATTTCAAAACCCTAACTTCTTTGGACCTATTCAAGCTTCTGAAGCTGCTTCATCTGTTGCTCGACTAGATTTGAAACCCTTTTCGTTTCAACCTCTGTTTCTTTATGTGATTTTGACTTCCTGCTAGTATTGAAACTGAACTATATTTTTTTATAGGGTCTTTTCACTTGGCCCTTTTGCATGCTATTTGATACTTCCCCTTTTCTCTATTACTGAGTTGGTGAAATTGATCCATGTGACTACCATGTTTTGATAGTTCATTAGCTATTGACTTTTTGTTTGCTATTGCATGATACTTCTCTTTGTCATGAGTTCAGCCTCGCATTCCTCATGTTTATGCACTCTTTTATATGCTAAATTTTCCTCTAAAATGATCTTCAATTTTGAACTGACTTCAAACCTCCTTGTGTAATTCTGATTACACTCGTGTAATTGATTCTTTCTTTGTTTTACTGATTCCCTTTGTTTCTTAGATTGATTTGAAAACTTCCCTTTTAATTTTTGATTCTCCCTTCTCAACTTGAATTATTTATGGAAACCCATGTTATTCACTCCCAAATCAATAATTTCGAATCCCTGACTCCTTGATTTACTAGGAGCTAATTGTCTCCATATTTTATAAATCTATTGTGTTCTTACCCTATTTGGTTAACAGAGTATCTCTACTGATTCTGCAATAGTTTTTTCCTTAATTGGACCCATATGCACTTACCTCTAATTCTCTATTCTACACATGGTGCTCTACTTGATTTCCTTCCTTAAATATTTTCTGCCCATTACCGTTTAATTTTAACTCCTTAATTAAAGGAAGTCTTATACTGATTTGATTTTAATTGGTACATAGTTCCATAATTACTACTAAACTATCATTCTTGCCTTATTTTCTACCTATTTTCAAACTATAAATACTTGGATTTTTCATTACCACACACAGAGAAAAAAAAAAGAGACGAACACTCTGAGTTCTAAAATCACTTACACTAAAAACTACTCTCTCCTGCTTTACTACTTCCACTGTGACCTATATAGCTGGCTGAAAGCCAAAGCTATATTTCAAATCTTGCTACCTACTTTTACTGTATTTTTGCTTCTTTGAACTGGTATGTTCTAATTAAGGTTTCAGCACTACAACTATGAGTTTACTTAATACTTGTGTCTTCTTGTCTGCCTACTGCTTGTGTTTAGTTCAGTACTTATTTTAGCATATTGTAATTTCTTTCTTCTTGTTTTACATCTATTATTCATGCTAAATGTGTTTGATACTGATGGTTTGTTTGAGGCATGACAGTATTAAGTATTGTTGTCTATGATTCAAACTTGATCCCCCTAGGATCATAACCTCTATGTTACCATTATATGTTGTGTATTATGGTTAATTTTGTAAGCATTACAACACTCCCTATTGTTGTGCATGCCCACAATTAACTAATGCCGAAGTACATAGGCTCTATGTAACTGTTTCCCAGCACCCCTTTCCCTTTTCTTAATTTCCTTAGTTCTTAAAGTTCTATTTCTGCACTTCCACTCTCTCTTAGACTTAAGTTCTGCCCCCTCTTGTGAGCCTTGCTTTGGGACCCATGAACTCCCTCTGAACTTGGACAATTGAGGCCGGACACTTCCATACTGCACTTGTCCCTATTCTGGTAATACGATTTGGGTATGAGCACTACTCAGATTCCGTTGAAGCTCTTAGGGAACTCGGACACACTTAAATTGGAGAAAGTCTTTGGATCAATGGTCTTTGAATTGGTCTATCTCATAATTTAGAGAGGAAGCCCAAAATCAGGCTTCCTCTGGCTGTACTTTTTTTACCTTTTCTTTTGTAATTTTTATTCTGGTTTGTAATAAGTTATAATAAATATTGGGGTTGGCTAGTGGAAAAAGGGTGGGTAACTATGCATGCAAGGGTAGAAATCATGCCTATAGGACTGTTATAATTCTGTATATTAAAACTTCACCTAGAAATTATGCCTATAGGACTGTTATAATTCTGCATACTCAACTTCTCCTAGAAATTATACCTATAGGACTGTTATAATTCTGCATATTTAAACTTCACCTAGAAAACATGCCTATAAGATTGTTCTAATTTCATTTTGTATAATTCAAACTGCATTTAGATATCATACCTATAAGGTTTAAAACAAGTTTCTGTATATAAAAATAAGTTTGTTTCTACATTTCGACACCATGTCTATAAGTGTCTAAAATTAGCAACGTGTAGAAAACATGCCTATAAGAGTTTCTAAATAAATCTGATTCGCTTCACCCAATGCTAGATGTAGAAATCAGTAATATTTGATATTATCACCTACAGAACCTGTAATCAACTTGTTTAATTCTACATCTCTTTTTGATAATCTAAGTCCCTCACTTAACAAGTTTGATAAATATGCATATAGGAATCAGACAATCCATTTCGAGCCTTACTGTTTCATTACCTTCTAAATTCAGTAGATATCATATCTATAGGACCCCATCTTAACACTTAGGCAAGCCTTAGGGTAATAGCTGTAAATTGAATCTGTTTGTATTAACCATTTCAACCAGCAGGCAGGCCTGATTTGGCTTCTTATCTGAATTATGTAATAAACCAATCTTCCCCAACTTTTAAACTCCCTAGTCTTTGGTATTTTTTAATCAGGCCTAAAAATGTATGTGCAAGTCATGCTAATTATATGCTTTATTTGTTTAAGGGGTATATATGAGCCTTGTTTGTTTATATGCTTTCACCAAAATATGCAATATGTGTTTTGTATGTCGCCTTAGAATTTTCACCTTTGAAACTTCAAATAAGCCCAATATCCCTCATTTTAGGATGAGTAGTCCTAAGTACCTCGGGGACCAATAGGAGTGGGATGGGTAATAGCATGCAATAAGTAATCGATACCAATCCGCGCTTTAAATACCTTAATGGGGTGGGAAGGGTAGATATGGATATGATGACCACGCGATAATGTGTCGGGTGATCCATATTTTTAATAAACCTAGGACCTCCTCCCTTTATTCTTTATTTATTTTGTTTTAGCATTTCAAATCCTTCTTTAAAAATTAGCTTTTCTAATTGTTCTTTCAGACTTTGTTTACTTTCAACCATTATGTATTGAAACCTATTCTTGTTTGAGACTTATTTTCCTATATGCTAATTGCACCTCAATTCACAATAATTATCTGGCCGGGAACCACACTAGTGGATTCTGAGGGGTGCCTAACACCTTCCCCTTAGAATAATTTCAACCCCTTACCCAATCTCTAGTTATTCAAACAAACTTAGAGTTAAATCTCTATTTGGTGTCCTAATGCGCCCTAATCATTAGGTGGCGACTCTTCAAATGCAAATCCAGTTCCCAAAATGAACGAGTTATCCCTCCAAGTGTCCTAAACTCGGTTTCTGCGGTGGAAAAAGGGGGCGTGACAACATGGTAACTTTTATTTGAAAGAATTATATCCAAAAAATATTATTTGAAAGAATTTTTATTCGAAAGATATCTATTTGGAAGAATTATATTCAAAAGATATTTTTTGAAAGAATTATATTGGAAAGATATTTGTTTGAAAGAATTATATTAAAAAGATATTTATTTGAAGGAAGTATATTCGAAATATATTTATCGAAAAATATTATATCCTAAAGATTACTATTGAGAAGATTTATAGGCGAAAGATTTATATTAGAAGAATTTGATTAGTTGTTCGTACTTGTATTCATTATTTGTTGAGCAATATATATGGAGTTCTTGTTTCATGTTGTTTATATCACTGGTTGATTATTGTTGCCATTATCATTGATTATTCATTATTTGATTATTGTTTCCATTACTATACCTCGTCACTACTCCACCGAGGTTAGTCTTGATACTTATTGGGTACCGATATGGTGTACTCATACTATACTTGTGTACAGTTTTTTATGTACAGAGCTAGGTATTGGAAATATAGGACTCGGACAGAGTTAGGGTTTGATTGCAAGGATTTAAGGTAGAGATGCTTGGCCGTCGCAGTCCCTTGCAGTCTTTCCCTTGTATCGTACTGGTAATTATTATTCGAGCAGTATTGTATTTCATTATGACGACCCAGCCAGTCGTCTCATGAGTTACCACTCTGTTTCCCCCATTTCTACTTCTTTATGCTTCGTTATTCGTGTTTTGTGGTATTGAAATGGTCGGATCGAGTCCAAAATGATTTTTGTAAGTTTTGACACACTTAGTCTATTTTAAGGAAGCTTAAGTTAGAAAAGTCAAACGGGTGTTAACCTATGTGTTAGAGGGCTCGGATGTGAGTTTCGATTGTTCGGTTAGCTTCGGAAGGTGATTTGTGACTTAGGAGCATGATCGGAATGGATTTTGGAGGTTCGGAGTAGAATTAGGCTTGAATTGGCGAAGTTGATATTGTAGCGATTTTCTGTTGATAGGCGAGATTTTGATATAGGGGTCGGAATGGAATTTTGAGAGTTGCAGTAGCTTCGTTGTGTCATTTGGGATGTGTGTGTAAAAATTTAGGTTATTTGGACGTGGTTTGGTTGGTTTTTTTTTTTTATCAAAAGCGTATTTTGGGAGATTTTAAAAACTTAGGCTTGAATCCGATCTATTTTGGGTGATTTGATGTTGTTTGAGGTGTTTTGTTGATTGGAACAAGTTTAAATAAGGTTTTAGGATTTGTTGGTGCCTTTGGTTGAGGTCCCGAGGGCCTCGGGTGAGTTTCGGGTGGTCATTCGGACTATTTTGGAGTTTGGATAATTGCAGAAAATCTTCTCAACTGTTGCAGAGATTTAACCCTTCGCGTTCGCGAGTGGAGACTCGCTTTCGCATAGAAGGAATGGAGGAAGGCCTGAATTAATCCTTCACATTTGCAATAGGGGCTTCGCATTCGTGGAGGGTTAGAAAGTCGGTAATCGTGTTCGCGAGATGGACTTCGCGATCGCATAGAGTAATTTGGGTTTGATGTGTTCGGGGAGTGTTTATCGCGTTTGTGAACGAGCGAACGCGTTCGCAAAGGTCAAGGTGGAGGAAGCATCGCATTTGCGACTGGTATGTTGCGTTCGCGTAGGGAAAAAATTCATCAACGCAAGTTTGTGCTTCGCGAAACCGAGGGATTGACCTCATTCGCGAAAAAGGAAGGTCAGGACTGGGTAGAATGTTTTTAATTCGTTTCATCCACAATTTCAGGGCTCATTTCCTCCATAGTTGGTCATTTCTGGAGCTTTTTGAAGGAGATTGAAGAGGGATTCTAGGGGAATCGATTGAAGGTAAGATTCTTGGACTTAAAACTTGATTGTATTTTGTAATCTACATAGAAAATCATGAAAGCTAAGCTTAAAATAAAGAAATAGGGCTTGAGAAATTGGAATTTTGATTTGGGATTTGACGGACCATTTGGGGTCGTATTTGAGAACTTTTGGTATGTATGAACTCGTGGGGAGACGAGAAATCTATTGATATGAAAATTTTTGAGTTTCAAGAAGTGGGTCAGGAGCTCAGATTTTGGTAATTTCAGGATTTGTGCCCATTATTGATTAATTTCGTTAGGGCTTTAATCCCTTAGCATATTTTGATGCCCTCGTTCTAATTTTGGATAGATTCAACGCACATGAAGGATGATAAGAGGGGCAGAGGCATCACAAGTTAGAGATTTAGCCGGTTCGAGATGAGTAATGATACTAAATGATGTTCTGAGGGTTTGAAACCCTAGATTGCACATCATAGTGCTATATTAAGGTGAGCCACACACTTGATGACTAGCATGGGGTCGTGCGCTATTGGGGATTGTGACTTGTTCCGTCCCGGTTGATGATTTTACCGTATATTTGACTGAAACTTACTTGTTATCATCATTATTTGGGATGAATGCCATATTTGGGCTTCGTGCCAACTATTTGAACCCTTCGGGGATTTTTATTACTATTTCCTCATTGTTCTGACTTATTTTCTTGAACTCAGTCATGTTAATTTCTATTGTTTTACTACTCAGCCATGTTTACTCAGTTTTAAGACTTAAATGATATTTCAAATAATGTTTGGGCTGAGAAACACTATTTTACTATTTCCAGAGGGACTTGTGAGTATTTTTGACTGAGTAAGGCCGATGGCCTATGTTGTGAGGAAACACTGATATAAATTTGAGGCCGAGGGCCTGATATATATATGCCACAATATGGTTTGAGTGATATGAGGTCGAGGGCCTAGATTTGATGTCACGAGATGGCTTGTTATTGCGCTTGGGCCGTAAGGGGCCCCTCTAGGAGTCTGCACACCCTCAGTGAGCGTGGGTACCCATTGTGATGTGAGATTGAGCCCGAGGGGCTGGTATTATTCTGAGATGTTGCCTGAGGGGATAAATTACTGATATTGTGCCCGAGGGGCGAATTTCTATTTGTTTACTTTATCATAATTAGCTTTCAATTACCTGTTTACTTGTTTAAAGAGCAGTTTACTTGATTTTTACTCGTTTTTATGATTTTAAGTGATTTTACTGCTTCATTATAGAATGCCTTGGGCTTTACATATTTTCTTACTTTCAGTTATCATTCATATTTATTAATCACTGAGTTGGAGAACTCACTTTACTCCCTGCACCTTGTGTGCAGATTCAGGCGTAGCTGGTTCCGCTCCGGAGTGCTGATTTCCTCTAGTTCCAAGCGGGCCTTTCGGAGATTATGAGGTAGCTGTTGACGTCCGCAGCCCCGTGTCTCTACTCCTCTATTATTTCTATTCCTTTTCAAACATTTTTAGTAGTTTGTGACTTAAGCAGACCATATTATGGCTCATAGATGCTCGTGACTTGTGACACCCCTGTTAGGGCTCTATCGGGTTGGATTTTCTGCATTGTTATCGATATTTTAGCTATTCAGTAATATTAAATCATGTTTAGACTATTTTGTGTTGGCTAATTTCTTTAAAAGATGAATTTGGCTAAACTGGCCGGCCTCGTCTTCACGAAAGGTGCCATCACGACTAGGTTCGGGGTTAGGGTCGTGACAAGTTGGTATCAGATCCTAGGTTACATAGGTCTCATGAGTCGTGAGTAGGTTTAGTTAAGTCTCGCAATCGGTAAGAAGACGTCTGTATTTATCCTTGAGAGACCGCAGAACCTTTAGGAAAAAATTCATATTCTTGAAACTCTTATCGCGTGAACTTGTTGGTCCGAGTACTAAACTTATGTTATTCTATTCTGTCACAGATGGTGAGGACCCACGCTACCAGACAGGGTGGATGCCCACCAGTGCCACCAGTTGCGGCCACCAGAGGCCGAAGACACAGTCGTGGCGTGGTAAAGGCAGAGCAGCAGGACATCACCTGTAGATCCACCAGATGCCCTAGTTCATGACTAGGTCCCAGATGTGGACACTCCAGCAGCACCAGCTATGCCCATTGTGATTCCGGGTCTTTAGGAGGCCTTGGCACAGATCTTATCAGTTTGTGTATTGCCTTAGCTCAAGCGGTTTTAGCCACTACAGCTGCAGCTACTTCTCAGGTTGGGAGAGGCAGTTAGACTCCCGCCGCCCGCACACCTGAGCAGGTTGTGCAGGGACTTCAAACGCTGGGGGCACAAACCTTGCAGCCGGCTACATCTGCTCAAGACTATGTAGTTCCTACCATGCCAGAGGATGATCAACATAGGTTGGAGAGATTTGGTAGGCTTGAGTCTCCATCATTCAGTGGTGTAGAGGGCAAGGATGCCCATGGATTTCTGGACAAGTGTCCGGGCATGCTTCGTACTGTCGGTATTCTAGAGACCAGCGGGGTCGCTTTTACCACCTATTAGTTTTCAGGACCCGCTTTCACTTGGTGGGAGGATTTCGAGAGGTGTAGGCTTGTTGGTGCAGCACCCCTTTCCTGGCAGCAGTTCTTCGTTCTCTTTCTGGAGAAGTATGTGTCGCAGTCCTGCAAAGAAATGCTGCATAGATAGTTTGAGTGGTTGTATCAGGGGGAGATAACCTTATCACAGTATGAGTTGAGGTTTTTTGAGTTGGTTCGTCATGCCATCTAGTTTGTTCCGACAGATCGAGCGTGGATCAGGAGGTTTATTGATGGTCTTACTTATCATCTCCGAATTCTTATGACCAGGGAGAGGGTATCTAGTGCTACATTCGAGGAGGTTGTGGATATTGCCCGGGAGATTGAGTCTATTCGTCGTCAGGAGCAAGAGGAGAGGGAGGCCAAGAGGTCTCGAGGATCTGCCAGCTATAGTGGTTCTCCTTCGAGGGGCCAGTTTCAACACAACAGAGGCCATTCATTCAGGCCTTCTCAGTCAGGTCGCCCAGTTATCATGGGGCATCTTCGGGTCATGGTTATCATGGATCTCAGCAGGGCCAGTCATCACTTATTCCCTCCCAGCTCAGAGTTCATCTCGTGCTCCTCCAGTTCAGGGCTCTTCTATGTCGAGCACATCTACTAGTCACTCTGGTCTGAGGGGTTCCCTTCAGTCCCCTTCTCCAGCACCTGGGAGTTATTTTGAGTGTGGCAAGATGGGCCACATGTGGAGGCAGTGTCCTCGTTATGTTTCTAGTTTATCCTAGTAGATGGGTCAGTCATCGGCTTCAACGCCAGTTGTTTCACCACCACCCGCCCAGCCAGCTAGGGGTGGAGGTCTGTCAGCCAGGGGTCACCCCAGAGGGGGAGGTCAATCGAGGGCGTTCTGGCCTGTTTCTATGCTCTTCCAGGCGAACCCGATGCTATTGCTTTAGATGATGTTATTACAGGTATTTTTTCAGTCTGCCACAGAGATGCCTCTATATCATTTGATCCCGGATCCACCTTTTCTTGTGTGTCATCATACTTTGATCATTATTTGGGTACGCCTCGTGAGTTTCTTGCTTTACCTGTTCATGTATCTACCCTGGTGGGCAATACTGTTGTTGTAGACCGTGTGTACCAGTCATGTGTGGTGACTATTGGGGGTCTAGAGACCCGAGTTAATCTTTTATTATTGAGTATGGTGGATTTCAATGTCATTCTAGGCATGAATTGTCTATCTCCGTGTCACGCTATTCTGGACTATCATGCTAAGATAGTCATATTGGCAATACCGGGTGTGCGACTAATTGAGTGGCGAGGTGTGACTGATTATGTTCCTATTAGAGTGATCTCTTTCATGAAGGCCAAGCGTACGGTTAGGAAATATTGTCTCTCGTATCTTGCCTTTGTGAGAGATGTTGGAGCTGAGGCTCCCAGTATTGATTCTATTCCAATTGTGAGGGACTTCCCTGATGTATTTCCTGCAGACCTGTCGGGCATTCCATCAGACAAGGACATTGATTTTTGTATTGACCTAGTGTCGGGCACTCAGCCCATTTCTATTCTGTCGTATCGTATGGCGCCAGTGAAGTTGAAAGAGTTAAAGAAGCAGCTTCAAGAACTCCTAGATAAGGGTTACATCTAGCCTAGTGTGTCACCTTAGGGTGTGCCAGTTCTATTTGTGAAGAAAAATGATGGCACGACGAGAATGTGCATTGATTATAGGCAATTGAATAAGGTAAAAATCAAGAACAAGCATCATTTGCCTCACATTGATGATTTATTCGATCAGCTTCAGGGAGCGAGGGTGTTATCCAAGATTGATCTCTGTTTCGGCTATCACCAGTTAAAGATCGAGGATTCGGATATTCTTAAGATATCCTTCAGGACTAGATATGGTCATTATGAGTTCCTGGTTATGTATTTTGGGCTAACTAATGCACTAGCAGTGTTCATATATTTGATGAACAATGTGTTTCTGCCTTATCTTGACTCGTTTGTTATAGTCTTCATTGATGATATTCTGGTGTATTCGCGTAGTCAGGAGGAGCACACGGAGAATTTGAGGGTTTTGTTATAGAGATTGAGGAATGAGAAGCTTTATGCAAAGTTCTCCAAGTGTGAGTTTTGGCTCGAATCAGTGGCCTTCTTGGGACGCGTGGTGTCCAGTGAGGGTATTTAGGTTGATCCAAAGAACATAGAGGCGGTGCAGAGTTAGCCCTGACCGTCCTCAGCTATCGAGATTCGTAGATTTCTTGGTTTGGCAGGCTATTATCGTTGGTTTGTTCAGGGATTCTCATCTATCACATCTCCCTTGACCAAGTTAACTCATAAGGGTGCTTCATTTGTATGGTCGGACGAGTGTGAGGAGAGCTTTCAGAAGCTCAAGACAGCTTTGACCACAGCTCTAGTATTTGTTTTTCCATCAGCTTCAGGTTTCATATGTAGTGTATTGTGATGCTTTGAGATTAGGAATTGGTTGTGTGTTGATGCAGGAGTGTAGAGTTATTGAGTATGCTTCTAGTCAGTTGAAGCCCCATGAGAAGATATACCCCGTTCATGATTTGGAGTTGGCTGCCATAGTTCACGCATTGAAGATTTGGAGGCATTACTTATATGGCGTGTTTTGTGAGGTATTCACTGATCATCGCATTCTTTAGCTTTTGTTAAAGAAAAAGGATCTTAATTTGAGGTAGCGGAGATGGTTGGAGTTGCTTAAGGATTATGACATCACTATATTGTACCATCTGGGAAAGGACAATGTGGTGGCCGATGCTTTGAGCCGAAAGGCAGTGAGTATGGGGAGTTTGGCGTATATTCCAGTTGGGGAGAGACCTCTTGCAGTTGATTTTCATGCCTTGGCCAATCGGTTTGTGAGGTTGGATATTTCGGAGCCTATTCGGGTATTGGCTTGTGTAGTTTCTCGGTCTTCTTTATATGATCGCATTAGAGAGCGCCAGTATGATGATCCGCATTTGCTTATCCTTAGGGATAGAGTGCAGCACAATGATGCCAGGGATGTGACCATTGGTGATGATGGAGTGTTGAGCATGCAGGCCAGATTTGTATGCCCAATGTGGATGGGCTTCGGGAGTTGATTTTGGAGGAGGCCCATAGCTCGTGGTAGTCCATTCATCCGGGTGCCGCAAAGATGTACCAGGATTTGAGGCAACTCTATTGGTGGATAAGTAGAAGAAAGACAATGTGGGATTTGTAGATTAGTGTCTCAATTATCAGCTGGTGAAATATGAGCATCAGAGACCGGGTGGCTTACTTCAGCATATGGTTATTCCTGAGTTGAAGTGGGAGAGGATCACTATGGATTTTGTTGTTAGACTTCCACGAACTTTGAAGAAATTCAATGCTATTTGGGTTATCGTGGATTGGTTGACCAAGTCCATGCACTTCATTCCTATCTGCACTACTGATTCTTCAAAGCGGTTGGCTGAGATTCATATCCGGGGATTGTTCGTTTGCATGGTATCCCCGTTTACATCATTTCAGATAGGGGCACTCAGTTTGCCTCACAATTTTGGAGGTCTGTGCAGTGAGAGTTGGGTGCTCAGATTGAGTTGAGCACAGCTTTTCATCCTCAAACGGACGAGCAGTCCGAGGGTACAATTCAGATACTGGAGGGCATGCTGCGTGCTTGTGTTATTGATTTTGGAGGGTCATGGGACTAGTTTCTACCGCTCGCAGAGTTTTCTTATAATAACAGCTACTAGTCAAGTATTCAAATGGCTCCATATGAGGCTTTGTATGGGAGACGGTGTGGATCTCCAGTTGGTTGGTTCGAGCCTGGTGAGGCTAGGCTATTGGGGACTGATTTGGTACAGGATGCATTGGAGAAGGTGAAGGTGATTCAGTAGAGGCTCTATACAGTGCAGTCAAGGCAAAAGAGTTATTCTCATAGGAAGGTTTGCGATGTGTCCCATATGGTTGGCGAGAAGGTTCTGTTAAAGGTTTCACCCATTAAGGGTGTTATGAGATTTGGGAAAAAATGGAAGTTGAGTCCGCGGTTCATCGGACCATTTGAGGTACTTCGGAGGATTGGGGAGGTGGCTTATGAGCTTGCTTTGCCACCCAGCTTCTCGAGTGTGCATCCGGTATTTCATGTTTCTATGCTCCGGATGTATATTGGGGATCCGTCTCATGCTCTGGATTTCAGCACAATTCAGTTGGAGGATGATTTGACTTATGGTGTAGAGCCAATAGCTATTTTTGGTCATCAAGTTTGGAAGTTGAGGTCAAAGGATATAGCTTTAGTGAAGGTGCGGTGGAGAGGTCGGCCCGTGGAGGAGGCTACCTGGGAGACCAGGCGGGAGATGCAAAGCAGATATTCTCACCTATTTGAGGCTTTAGGTATGTTTCTTGACTCGTTCGAGGATGAATGTTTGTTTAAGTTGGGGAGGATATGACGACCCGGCTAGTCGTCTCATGAGTTACCGCTCTACTTCCCCAATTTTTGCTTCATTATTCTTCGTTATCCCTATTTTGTGGTATTGAGTTGGTCGGAACGAGTCCGGATGGATTTTGGTAAGGTTTGAGACACTTAGTCTCTTTTAAGAAAGCTTAATTTGGAAAAGTCAAAAAAATATTGACTTATGTGTTAGAGGGATTGGATGTGAGTTCTGATTGTTCGGTTAGCTTCAAGATGTGATTTGTGACTTAGGAGCGTGATCGGAATGACTTTTGGTTGTCCGGAGTAGAATTAGACTTGAATTGGCGAAGTTGATATTTTGGCGATTTTCCGTCGATAGGTGAGATTTTGATATAGGAGTCGGAATGGAATTCTGAGAGTTGTATTAGCTTCGTTGTGTCATTTGGGATGGGTGTGTAAAATTTCAGGTCATTTGGATGTGGTTTGGTTAGGTTTTTTATCAAAAGCGTATTTCGGAAGATTTTAGAAACTTAGGCTTGAATCCGATGAATTTTGGGCGATTTGATGTTGTTTGATGATTGGAAAAAGTTTGAATAAGGTTTTAGGATGTGTTGGTGCCTTTGGTTGAGGTCCCGAGGTCCTCGGGTGAGTTTCGGGTGGTCATTTGGACCATTTTGGAGTTTGGAAAATTGCAGAAAATGTGCTCAGCTGTTGCAGAGATTTATCCATTCGCGTTCGCGAGTGGAGACTCGCGTTCACGTAGAAGGATTTGAGGAAGGACAGAAGCCTTAGCGTTTGCTACAGGGGCTTCGTGTTTGCGAAGGGTTGGAAAGTTGGCCATATTGTTCGTGAGATGGACTTCGCAATCGCATAGAGTAATTTGGATCTGATGGGTTTAGGGTCAAGTGTTCGCTAAGGTCAAAGTGGAGGAAGTATCGCATTCGCGACTAGCATGTCGCGCTCACGTAGGGCAAAATTTTTGAACGCGAGTTTGTGCTTCGCGAACGTGAGGGGTTGACCGCGTTCGCGAAAAAGGAAAGTCAGGCCTGGGCAGAATGTTTTTAATTCATTTTATCCGCGATTTAGCGGCTCATTTCCTCCATAGTTGGTCAGTTTGGGAGCTTTTTGAAGGAGATTGAAGAGGGATTCAAGGGGAATAGATTGGAGGTAAGATTTTTGCACTTAAAACTCGATTTTATTGTCAAATCCACCTAGAAAATCATGAAAGCTAAGCTTAAAATTTAAGAACTAGGGCTTGAGAAATTGGACTATTGATTTGGGATTTGAAGGGCCATTTGGGGTCGGATTTGAGAACTTTTGGTATGTATGAACTCGTGGAAAGACAAGGAATCTTTTGATGTGAAAATTTTTGAGTTTTTAGAAGTGGGCCCGGGGCTCGAGTTTTGGTAATTTTACGATTTGTGTCCTTTATTGATTATTTTCGTTTGGGCTTTGTTCCCTTACCATATTTTGATGCCCTCGTTATGATTTTAGATAGATTCGATGCACGTGGATGCCAATTCGAGGGCCAAAGGCGTCTCAAGCTAGAGATTTAGCCTGTTCGAGGTGAGTAATGATAGTAAATGATATTCTGAGGGTTTAAAACCCCAGATTGCACATCTCAGTGCTATATTGAGGTGAGGCACATGCTTGATGACGTGCATGGGGTCGTGCACTATTGGGGATTATGACTTGGTCCGTACCGGTTGATAATTTTACCATATATTTGACTGAAACTTACTTGTTATCATCATTATTTGGGCTGAATGCCATATTTGGGCTTCGTTCCAACTATTTGAACCCTTCGGGGATTTTTTTACTATTTCCTCACTATTCTGACTTATTTTCTTGAACTCAGTCATGTTAATTTCCATTGTTTTACTACTCAGCCATGTTTAATCAGTTTTAAGACTTAATGATATTTTAAATAATTTTTGGGCTGAGAAACACTATTTTACTATTGCCCGAGGGGCTTCTGAGTATTTTTGACTGAGTATGGCCGAGGGCCTATGTAGTGAGGAAACACTGATACTGATTTGAGGCCGAGGTCCTGAGATATATGTGCCACGAGGGGGTTTAAGTGGTATGAGGCCGAGGGCCTAGATTTGATGCCACGAGATGGCTTGTTATTGCGCTTGAGCCGTGAGAGGCCCCTCTAGGAGTCTGCACACCCCCAGTGAGCGCGGGTACCCATTGTGATGTGAGATTGAGCCCGAGGGACTGGTATTGTTCGGAGATGTTTCCCGAAGGGCTGAATTGTCGATACCCAGCTCGAAGGGCATTTTTCCATTTGTTTACTTTATCATAATTTTCTATCAATTACCTGTTTACCGGTTTAAAGGGCATTTTACTTGATTTTTATTGGTTTTCCTGATTTTAAGTGATTTTACTGCTTCATTGTAGAATGCCTTGGGCTTTACATGTTTTCTTACTTTCAGTTGTCATTTATATTTATTACTCACTAAGTTGGAGTACTCATTTAACTCTCTACACCCTGTGTGCAGATTCAAGCGTAGCTGGTTCCACTCCGGAATGCTAATTTCCTCCAGTTCCAGGCGGGCCTTTTAGAGATTACGAGGTAGCTGTTGATGTTCGCAGCCCGTGTCTTTATTCCTCAATCATTTCTGTTCCTTTTCAAACATTTGTAGTAGTTTATGACTTTAGCAGACTGTATTGTGCTTCATAGATGCTCGTGATTTGTGGCACCCCGGTTAGGGCTGTGTCGGGTTGGATTTTCCACATTATTATCGATATTTCCGCTATTCATTAATATTAAATCATGTTTAGAATATTTTGTGTTGGTTAACTGCCTTAAAAGATGAATTGGGTTAAACTGGCTGGCCTTGTCTTCACGAAAGCCGCGATCACGACCGGGGTCGAGGTTAGAGTTGTGACATTAATTTCATTCAGATCATTTCATGTATTCAGTTAGAGTTTATGGCTTAGTACTACCAGTCTTGGGAGGTTGTATCTTTATTTTCTCGTTTGGTTTCGATTAAAAAAGGCTTAAATTGTTATTGTAATAGGCTTACTTAGTCTTAGAGACTAAGTGCCATCACGACACTTATGGTGGGATTTTGGGTCGTGGCAGTTACATGCTGCAGTAGGCTTTATTGACTCATTATAGGATTGGGCTGCACGTCGCAGCAGGCCATGTTGGCTGTATATCAGCGTTTGAGCAGGATTCGCCCCTCTGGAGTCTGACACAACAGTAGTAAGCGTAAGTATCGTACAGTGCTGAGTGATTTAGTGTGATGAGTGAGCGTTGAGACAATCATATTGAGTACTCTGAAAGCGTGAGTACTTGGGACTGTCATTGTGATGCATTGTATTTGACATGCATATATGACATGTAGACAAGGAGATGTAACATTCCTCATGCTAGTTGTACTTGGAATATTTTATCACTGTTGAGCATATAATGTTGAAAGCGAAAGCATGTTTATATTTTTGTACTGTGTACGAACTGATTGTGGAATAACTTTTAGTTATTACTGTCATTTCTCTGTTACATCGTTCTGTCATTATCTACGTTCGGACTGTACCTTTCTGAGCATGTTACTACTTTTAGCGCAAGGTTAGTCCTGATATTTATTGAGTGCATTGGATCGGTTGTACTCATACTACACTTTGCACTTCGTGTGCAGATCCAGGTACATCTTGGCATAGTGGTTGCTAGATTTGGTGCAATATCTGCTTAAAGACTATTGAGGAAGCTATTATGATGTCCGCAAACCTTGACTCTCCTCCCTTTTAGTTTTACTTTATACTATTCTATTTTTTAGACAGTTGTATTAGATATAGACTGTGTTGAAACTTAGTAGCTCATGTACTCGATGACATTCGAATTTTGGGGATTTTTATAGTTGAGTCGCAGTTGTTATTATTAGTTATTTATGAGAATTTCACTGTTGAACTTATTAAATCATGTTCTAAATTTAAAATATATATTTATTTATGATTGTTGGCTTCCTAGTAATACGTTAGGCCATATTATGACATATTGAGATTTGGGTCGTGATAACTTTTTATGCTGTTGTACTATACATTATTCGTTTCTTACTCGATTTGTTAAATAAAGAAAAGTAGAGAATGAATTCCAAATCGATTCATGTGCATTGATTCATATTTGTTTGGATTGAAGAACTTGATTTTGGCGGAAACTTAATGATTTTGGCGGAGAAATTTCGAGTTTCACCATTCATAGCGCCATCGTCATACTTTGAAGAAACTGAGTTTCATTTGAGATTTGAATTTTGTGTGAGAAATCAAGTGAGTAGCATGGATTCTTGCTGGAAATACTAACACAAAGTTGAATCTGAAATTTAGAGGCGATTGAACCTGATTTTCCAGAGCTTGGATCATAAACTTTAAAATCAAGCGAAGAACACGACTGGGTTCTTTTTTATTTATACTGGGGGTTTGATTTAGAGATGTAATTGGCTATTTTTTGGGGATAACCAGGAGAAGTGGTTGAGAGTAGGGAAAGATTAGAGAAGAGAGAATGGAGGATGGAAGAGAGAAATGAGTCTGCAGGGACGCTTACTAATCCAATTATATACAAATTGTATGACAGTAAATTTGAAACTTTAGAGAAATTTGGTTAATAAAATTTAAAATACTGTATATGAACAAAAAATTCCATTAAAACATGAATGTAGGTTGGAAAAAATTGTACGGGACACGCTATTTGGTCACCCCCGTTTAACTTATACCCATTTTTTAAAAAATTTTTAACTTGTACTCACTTTTTAAACAAATTCAGCCCTTTTCTCCTCCTCCCTCTCTTCCTTTGTTTTCTCCTCCTCCTCCTCCTCCTCCTCCTCCTCCTCCTCCTTCTCCTCCTGCTCCTTCTTCTTCTACTGTTGTTGATGCTCTATGAAACTTCAGTTCAGGAGATGAATGTCATAAGTATGTTTATCAGGTTATTTGAAAATAAATTATAAATAATTACGTAAGTTAGTAAATAGTAATTTGTGAATATTTTCACGTAATTCTGTTCTTTTCACGTTTATTGTTCCCAAAATTTAAGATTTAGATACTATTGACAATCTAATTATTTTATAGTAGTAATACTCTATGATGTTTCAAGCGTTAATGCCACACAAGAGGGAGGGGGTGATTTGTGCAGTACCCAATTTTTTCTTAACTACTCTATAGAAGAACCTGGTTCTTCTAGGTCTTCCAACTACTACTGTTTGCGGAAAAATAAATACTAAAAGTAAAGAACACATAGATTTTTATGTGGAAAACACTTGCTCAAATGGTGAAAAAATCATGACCTACTACTCAGTAGGATTTTTCCAAACTTCTACTGAAATCACTAAGCCAAAACAGCATTTACAAAAATTCTTTGTAAACCTAAGGATTAACGCTAGTCCCGTTGGGGCACACAACCTCAACTGCTGCGACAACTTCAAGTTAACACTAATTTAAAAACTCTAGGTACCTAATACAATTGCTTTATAAAAGCTGAAAGGTACAATTATAAATCACCTACTACAATTAAACTAGAATAAAAGATAAACACAATGGAACTGGTTCTTCTATCTCCTTCAAGTAGCTTCAGGAGTACACACTCAAATTTCACATAAATTGCTTGCAAAGTCGCTTTGCTCTTTTGCTCTCAATTTAGTTTGACTTATGCGTATGTGCAACACTTGTAAAAGAGAACAATCACTATTATTTAATAGGTTAGTAATCAGTGTTTGGTTCGGATTCAATTGCAGCTTTTCTATCGCAGAAGAGTTCATAATGATATCAAACTCTAACACTATCTTTATCCCGGATTGTTTTCTCTTCATATAAGGAGACATTCTCTCCCTATCTAATACGCAACTTTTTTTATTAGATCAGGAGATATTGATGCTTGATCAGTAGGACTTATCTCCTTCACATGCATCTCACATGTATATGTTGATCATGACTGTGCTTCACAAGATGGACCTGGTCCATGACTGAGTTCTTTAGTCATTCTTCAAAACTTCACCTGCTCTTGGGCCAACCAATTCCCCCTTTTGATGATGATAAACTTTGTTCTTTTTACTGATTTGGAACCTGTAAGAACTCAGATTAGCCATCAACACTAAACTTTGAAAATTCACTTATCATCAAGGACCAGGTTAATTAGGTTATAAACATCACTTATTTCAGAATGTGTAAAGCACAATGTCTCTACCCTCTTTTGGCATCATCAAAAAGTTGCATACAAAATGTGATTCCCAGATTTTAATAAGTACTCATGGCCATTGGGGCAACTGCAAGAGCAATCATGGTGCAATCATCAGTAATCAAACAAACATATTTAAACTATCAAGGACAAATTAATCATTGAACAAGAGAAAAATTGTAGTTATCCTTGATAGAGATATGTTGCCACCTACAATCCACAAAAAGAAAGAAAAATATTCAGACCATGAGCAAAAAGCAGAAAGTTAGAAAAATCCCTAATCTGGGTCACTGCGGGTACTAAATAAGTTTAGGAGACAGGATCTAGGAGTCCTAAGGCTTGGAGGAACTAGAGGGTTGAGATTGGTTTTGGAGAAGTTTAAACATGTTCGGAAGAATTCCATCATTCTTCTCCATTTCTTTGCAAGCTAAGATTTGAGACCATCCCTCTCAGCTTCCACTTCAACCACACGTGCCTTGAGCCTAGCTATTTCAGCAGCCTTGGCTACACATTCTTGAACCAGACTCCTAACCTTACTGTTGACGGGTGTCTTCTGGGATGAACCAAGTTCATTTGGGATGGCATTGATTGGATAGTCACAAGCAAGCAGAATATTGATACCAAAGTATTCCTTGCTCGAGGCCATTTTACCATTTCTTCAGAGACACATTCAACATTTCCAAAACTGTGGTTAGAATAAATCCATATGGAGTAGCATGAGCCTTGGAGCCATTTATGACCCTGTCTAGCAGCTTGATAATGAAAGTAGGCCAATTAATTTGTTTTCCTCTCTCCAGACACTCCATAAGGACCAGATCCATGTAGTTAGCAGTGTGCCTTCTCTCATGTCTGGGCAATAAGTACTTGTTGAAAAATTCGAACATAACGTTGTGCTCAGGCCTCATTTCACTTTTCTGTACAGCTATGGCTTTATTCACTTCTTTTGAATCACAAAACCTCTTGGTGATTTCAAGGGCAATAGGGAGAGAGTCTAGGAAGGGCCACCTTTGCCTAGTATAATCATCAAACCCTTCATAGGGTATGTCCAGGATCTCTCCCAGTTTATGTGCATCAAACTGCACTTGGACTCCTTTCATCAGGCTTTTAACAATACCTTCCTTGACCACAACATTTGCCATAATTCAATCAGCTCATTCCTGGCTAGCCTACCATCCATATTAAGGACCATGTCCTTCCACCCCTGGGCAGCTAAAGCATCCACCAACCTCATCATTCCTGGATCCACAAGGTCCTTCAACAATCTAACCTTTAAAAATTTCCTTCTGCCAAACATCAAAAATCTGTCATGTTCCTTCTCAGAATCATTTTCTTCTTCTTCTCCACTCCAGTCTTCATCATCAGAAATTCTTGATTGTTTGTTTTTCACTGCAGATCTTATCCTCTTGGCTAGTGAACACAGAGGAAGACTTCTTAGAGGAAGTCTTGGGCATTTTGGGCTTGGGGGTAGGAACTTCCACTGATGTACCCCTTTCTTGATACACCAGTTCAATCTCCTCTTCCTCAACCGCCTTTGAGGATTATGCAATATTTCCCTTTCCTTTATCCATTTTCTTTTTCTTACTTGTAGCCAAAGCCTTTTGTAACTCAGCTTCCCTCTGTTTCACCCTGCTTCTTGTAGCTCTACCCTTTGGCAATGAAGAGGCAGCAGGTGTTGGGGATGACGCCTTTCTTTTCTTGGAAGGCTTAGGAACATTGGGGGTTTTGTTGTGGGAGTTCTGCATTTCTTTGTGACATAGCTTGCCATAACCTTCTTCAGCAAGTCTACTAGAGTCTCTTCAGTAGATTAAACAGGTTTATTTTTTTGTGTGCTCAAATGAACCAATCCCTCAGCAGCTTCCCTAGAACCACTTCCCCCTGACTTCATGCCACTCTCTTCTACCCTTTCATGTTCAACACCATAAATAGCAGGCACTACTCTTTTTCCTATTCCCCACTCTTCACCACATGCACCCTCTCTCTCATTTTCTTTTTTTAAATTCTTTTTACCTCCACTCCTACGTATCTCAGGCAACTCAACATCCCTAATGGGTCCAACCAGAACAAACCTAGTTCGTAGGTTTTCAATTACAGATGATCTTACTTTGGAAGGAGAGTCTTGAGTCTTTTCAGAGTCAGATGACTCATGTCCTTCCCTCAGTAGCAGATTGATAGGATTCAGACTTAGAGCCGGAGTCGGATTTTTGAGCTTTGCTTGCTTTCACTTGGCTTGCCTTCAACCTTTCACTTAAAGCCTTCCTCAGAGCACCATATGCTATAGTATTTTTAGCCAGCATTTTTACCCTTCATAGTCTAGGTTTTGGAGATGCTCTAGGTGGAGTGGTTGAGGATGAATTTGAGATAGATGATGGTGGAGGAGTTCTAGGGTTGTCTTGTGGGTTAGACATGATCGTTGATTTCTTGAGAGAATTTGGGAATTTTGGAGAAGAAGGTAAGTGAAGATAACAAAGAATTTTTGACGGTTTAGAGTTATGATGAAGGCTGGAGAAATGATGTTTATTTAAAGGGAATTATACATTTAATAAGTAACGGAAGCCTTTTGCAGTGGTCAATTAGAGGTCTAATCAACCTGAAATTCCAGATTTTGAATGATTGATTTGGCTTCCCTAGATTTTAGGGAATATTTACGGTTTAGAGTTCTAGGCGGACGGAACTGGTTCAATGCTAACGGATAGAATTTTCTAGGAATTGAACAATTATAGGACTTTTTCTCATGATTGAATTATTAATCTTTCTAATTGTGCAGATTATAGAAAACATACGTTAACTTTCAAATGGACTCATACCGATGAACCAGGTTCTTCATGTAGAACTCTATTGAACATGCCTCAAATGCCATAATAGAAAAAATCTTTGTAAGAGATCAGTGAGTCACATAAACACATGTCACAAAAGTATATTGATTAATGTATGAAGCTGAGTAAGAATTAATCTAGATATTTACACAAGTTCAAAATTCCTAGACAATTTTTTTTTTCATTTTTCATAATTTTTGTTTTGTTTTTTTTTTCATTGTGCATTCTGAGCTGGACCTATTAGGTGATCTTAATCATCCCTAATTCCAACTTTTTCCTCACAAAGCTTTCTCTACTTAGTACTTTAGTGAAGATGTCAGCAATTTGTTTATCAGTAGCACAAAATTCTATGGAGATCAATCCATTCTCATAGTTATCTCTCAAGAAGTGGTGTCTAACATCTATGTTCTTAGTCCCCTTATGATGAACAATATTCTTTGTCATACTTATAGCACTAGTGTTATCACAAAATATAGGAATGCTACCAACTTCAATGCCAAAATCTAGCAGTTGTTATTTGATCCATAGCAATTGAGCACAACAAGAGACAACAGCAACATACTCAGCCTCAGAAGTGGATAAGGCCACTAAATTTTGCTTTTTAGTGGCCCATGACACAAGACATGAACCAAGAAAGTGAGCCATACCTGAGGTGCTCTTCCTATCCACTAGGAAATCTGCATAATCAGCATATCATACTAGATTGAAATTGCTATCTTTGGGATACCAAAGACACAAATCAGTGGTGCATTTCAAATATCTTAGTATCCTCTTGACAGCAGTCAAGTGAGACTCTTTTGGATTTGCCCGAAAGTGAGAACAAAGCCCTACACTGAAAATGATGTCAGGTCTTGTCACGACCCTAGTTCACCCTCCATTAATATGTTGTGATGTCACCTAGTTCCTACAACTAGGTAAGCCTAACGATGTGGAAATTAATATAACTTGCAGAAACATTTAAATAAACTAAGCAAATCTACAGGGAAATGATATATATAAGTGTCACTTGGCATATACAACTCAAAACAGAATGCGGAAGCCTACAATCTCATCCCAAAACCCGGAAACTCACGGGAATCACACGTTAATGGAAACGTAAAACACTACTCTAACTCCAGAATGTCTAAACAACTGAAAGATAAAATAACCTAACTACTAAAGCTGGAATAGAGTAGAGACTTCTGGTCTGCGGATGCGGCAGATATACCTTGAAGTCTCCGCTAGATCTCTCTGCCTCGATGATAGTACGCCTGGGTGGAGGAACCTAGATCTGCACATGAAAAACATGCGCAGAAGGGGCATGAGTACACCACAGCGGTACTCAATAAGTGCCAAGTCTAACCTCGATTGGGTAGTGAAGAGGAAGGTCAGGGCCCTACTGAGGTAAAATATAATAATAAATTAACAGTATGGTAAAACTGGTAGTAATAATGAGCACAACAGTGAGATAAGACAGGTCAAAAGGGCAATAACAACTACACAAAGAACAAAGTAAATACGGAATGTGTACAGCTCAATACCAGGGATAACAATAAGGATCTCCCAGGATACCGTCCTGTAGTCCTCTTTCTCAGCTGTCCAGTGGATCTCCCGGGATACCGTCCCGTAGTCCATCACATGTGTAAATTCGAAGGATCTCCCGGGATACCATCCCGTAGTCCAACCATCAATATGCAGGGGGATCTATCGGGAATCTAACCTGCAGTCCCAAAGTAAAAGGGCAGGGGGATCTACCGGGAATCGAACCCGTAGTCTCAAAGTAAACAAACAAAGGGGGAGCTACCGGAATCCCACATCCGTAGTCCCAATTTAAATGCGCAATCACAACCAGAAGATACACAAAAATGAAGTACAAAAGACAAGCAACAGGTAGTACTGGCCTAGCATGCTTCACGTAGTACAGTCAAGGCAACTTAAGCAATTTGGCAAGTAAAATCAACTAAACATGCTTTCCTAATCTAGCAGAGGTTATAATTGCAAGTAGAATAAAGCAAATATGAAAGAAACTCAATCTCAATATCTTAAGTAAAAACCGGATTTTCAATAATTGGCTCGAGTACGCACTCGTCATCTCGCGCACAAGGCACTCAAAATACCAAATAACAAATCCTATGGGTAAAAGTCCCCCACACAAGGTTAGACAAGCCACTTACCTCGAACCAGCTCCAAAATTAACTCGAAATCACACTTTTGCCACGAGTATCCGACTCCAAATGGCCCAAATCTATTCACTTCAATTACATATGGTAAATAACATCTTAAACAACTGATTCTACTATTAAATTCAAAGACAAGTCGCGAAATTAGGTAAAATGACCAAAATGCCTTTTAGGCCAATGTCTCGAAATCGAATAATTTTCACATTTCCAGAACCCTCGTACTCTCACGAGTCTAACCATATAAAAATCTCCCAAATCGGAGGTCAAACACCCATTCAAAACCCAATAGTTTGGTCTAAGAAGTTTAACCAATTTTTCACTCAAAAATCCGAAATTTAAATATGAATTCGTGATTAGATTAGTGGGTTTTAAGCATAACGGAGTAGAGAATCGTTACCCAATCGTTTCCCTCGAAAACCCCTCGAAATTCCTCACAAATTCGAGCTCCCAAGCTTGTATTTTGATAAAAATGGCTAAGCCTCATTTTTGAAATGTTAAATACTCTCCAGCACGTTAATGCATCGCGAACGCGGAGGTGAGCTCGCGTTCGCGAAGAGGAAAATTTGAAGATGCCAAAGTTACCCTTCGCGATCGTGAAGGGTAGAATGCGAACGCGAAGGCCTGGCGTCATAAAGCTATGCGAACGCGACACCTGTGTGCGAACGCGATGAAGGAAAAATGTAAGGTCCAGGAGCTGCTCTCTGCGAACATGAAGCAGCGTCCGCGAACGCGATAGGGAAAAAGGCGAGGCTACGCGAACGTGTGGAGTGTATGCGAACGCGTATAAGGAAAACTGGCCCCCCTTTAGGATTACACTACGCGAACGCGTGAGAGGGACCGCGAACGCGAATAAGAAGTGAGTCAAAGCTACACGAACGCGTTGAGAGGTAAGCGAACACGAAGAAGGATCTGGGACCTGCAACTACTGAAGGATTTTCTGCAATATTTACAACTCCAAAATGCTCCGTTGAGCATCCGAAACACACCCGAGGCCCCCGGGACCTCAACCAAACCTACGTACATATTCCATAACATCATTAAAACTTGTACCAATCCTTAAACCACCTAAAACAAAGTCGGAAACTCAATTTAAACAAGGATTTGAGCCTAAGAACTACAAATTTCATCAAAAAACGATTTTGATCAAAAACCTTACCAAAACACGTCCGAATGACCTGAAATTTTGAACACACATCCCAAATGACAGTACGGAGCTACTGCAACTTCCAGAATTTCAATCCGACCCACGGATCAAAAACGCTCTATTGGACTGGAAACTTCAAAAATTGAAACTTCGGCATTTCAAGCCTAAATGAGCTACGGACTCCCAAAATACATTCCGAACATACTCCCAACCTAGGGGAAGCAGTTAATAGGGGATCACGGCATCAATTCTTAAGACAACCGGCCGGGTCGTCACATCCTCCTACACTTAAACATTCGTTCGTCCTCGAATGAGCATAGAGAACATACCTGAAGTAGTAAAAAGATGAGGGTAACTGTTGCGCATATCATGCTCAGTCTCCCAAGTTGCCTCCTCGGCTGGCTGACCCCGCCACTGAACCTTCACTGAAGCTATGTCCTTTGACCTCACCTTTCTAATATGCCTGCCCAATATAGCCACTGGCTCCTCAGCATAGGATGGATCCTTGTCCAACTGGACTGAACTGAAATCCAACACGTGCGATGGATCACCGTGATACCTCCGGAGCATCAAAACATAAAATTCCGGATGAACTCCGGCCAAACTGGGAGGTAAGGCAAGCTCATAGGCAACCTCCCCAACTCGCCTCAAGATCTCAAAAGGGCCAATAAACCTCAGACTCAACTTTTCTTTCTTCCCAAACCTCATGATGCCTTTCATACGTGAAACCCGAAGTAGAACCCGCTCACTAACCATATATGAAACATTACGAACCTTTCTGTCCGCGTAACTCTTCTGTATGGACTGGGTTGTACGGAGTCTATCCTGAATCATCTTAACCTTCTCCAACGCATCCTGAACCAACTTTGTACCCAATAGCCTAGCCTCACCCGGCTCAAACCAACCCACCAGAGATCTACACCTCTTACCATATAAAGCCTCATATGGCGCCATCTGAATGCTGGACTGATAACTATTGTTGTAAGCAAACTCTGCCAATGGCAATAATGATCACAAGACCCTCCAAACTCAATCACACACACACGGAGCATATCCTCAATAATCTTAATAGTGCGCTCGGACTGTCCGTTCGTCTGGGGGTGAAATGCTGAGCTCAACTCCACCCGAGTGCCTAAATCTTGCTACACGGCTCTCAAAAACCGCGATGTAAACTAAGCACCTCTGTCCGAAATAATAGAATCTGGAATACCATGCAGACGGATGATCTCCCAGATATAAATCTCCGCCAACTGCTCCGATGAATACGTGGTACACACAGGAATGAAATGAGCAGACTTGGCCAGCCGATCCACAACGACCCAAATGGTATAAAACTTTTTCAAGGTCCCTGGGAGTCCAGATACGAAATCCATGGTGCTACGCTCCCATTTCCACTACAGAATCTCTATCTGCTGAAGCAACCCACCCGGGCGCTGGTGATCATACTTCACCTGCTGGAAGTTGAGGCATCTAGACACATAACCAACTATATCTTTCTTCATCCGCCTCCACCAATAGTGTTGCCTCAAGTCCTGATACATCTTCGCGGCACCCGGATGGATGGAATACCGCGAACTATGGGACTCTGCTAGAATCAACTCTCGAAGACCATCAACATTGGGCACACAAATCCGGCCCTGCATCCTCAATACCCCGTTATCGCCAGTGGTCACATTCCTGGCATCTCCACGCTGAACCTTGTCCTTAAGGACAAGCACATGAGGGTCTTCATACTGCTGCTCCCTGATACGATCAAATAAGGAAGACTGGGAAACCACACAAGCTAGAACCCGACTGGGCTCTGAAAGATCCAAGTTCACAAACTAGCTGGCTAAGGCCTGAACATCCATTGCCATAGGCCTCTCTAAAGCTGGTAGATATGCTAAACTCCCCAAAATCTCCGCCCGGTGACTCAAGGCATCCGCCACCATATTGGCCTTGCCCGGGTGATACATGATAGTGATATCCTAATCCTTCAGCAACTCCAACCACCTCATCTGATGCATATTTAGGTCCTTTTGCTTGAGTAAGTTCTGCAAGCTCCGATGGTCAGTATAGATCACACAAGGCACACCGTATAAATAATGACGCCAGATCTTCAAGGCATGAATAATGGCAGCTAACTCAAGGTCGTGGATAGGGTAATTCTTTTCATGTTCTTCAACTGTCTGGACGCATAGGAAATCACCCTACCATCCTGCATCAACACCGCTTCAAGGCCAACTCTTGAGGCGTTGCAATAGACAGTATAAGACCCCGAACCGGTAGGCAACATCAAGATTGGGGCTGTAGTCAAAGCTATCTTGAGCTTCTAAAATCTCACCTCACACTTCTCTATCCACTGAAATGGGGCACCTTTCTGGGTCAATCTAGTCATAGGGGCCGCAATCGATGAAAATCCCTCCACAAAGCGATGGTAGTAGCCTACTAAACCAAGGAAACTGCAAATCTCTGTAGCTGAGGATGGCCTGGGCCAACTCTGTACGGCCTCTATCTTCCTCAGATCCACCCGAATACCCTCACTCGATATCATGTGGCCTAAGAACTCCACAAAACTCAGCCAAAACTCACATTTTGAGAACTTTGCATATAACTTCTTATCCCTCAATGTCTGAAGCACGGTCCTCAGGTGCTGCTCATGATCTTCTTGACTCCGGTAATACACCAGAATATCATCAATAAAAACAATAATGATCGAGTCAAGATATGGTCTGAACACACTGTGTGTCAAATGCATGAAAGCTACTGGGGCATTGGTCAGCCCAAATGACATAACAAGGAACTCATAATGACCATACCGAGTCCTGAAGGAAGTCTTCGGTATATCTGGCTCCCGAATCTTCAACTGATGGTAACCTGAGTGCAAGTCAATCTTAGAAAACATATGTGCACCCTGAAGCTAGTCAAACGAATCATCAATACGAGGAAAAGGATAACGGTTCTTCATGGTAACCTTGTTCAACTAGCGACAAACAAAACACATACGCATAGAACCATCCTTCTTCTTCACAAACAAGACAGGAGCACCCCACGGTTAACACTAGGTCGAATAAAACCCTTACCAAGCAATTCCTGCAACTGATCCTTCAACTCCTTCAACTCAGGAGGAGCCATACGATACAGAGGAATGGAAATAGGCTGAGTGCCCAGCAACAAATCAATTCCAAAATCAATGTCTCTATCAGGCGGCATGCCCGGAAGGTCAGCTGGAAACACATCGGGATAATCCCAAACCACTGGAACTAAATCAATAGAAGGGGTATCAGCACTGACATCTCTCACATAAGCTAAATACGCGGCACACCCCTTCTCAACCATACGCTGAGCTTTAAGAAAAGAGATAACTCTACTGGGAGTGTGATCTAAAGTATCACTCCACTCAATAAGTGGAATATCTGGTATAGCCAGCGTCACGGTCTTGGCGTGACAATCAAGAATAACAAAATGGGGCAACAACCAGTCCATGCCCAAGATAATGTCAAAATCAACCACACCGAGTAACAATAGATCTGCTCTAGTCTCAAAACCATGAATAGTAACCAAACATGACCGATAAACACGATCCATAACAAGAGAATCCCCCATAGGAGTAGAAACATAAACGGGGGCACTCAAAGAATCCCGAGGCACACCCAAATGTGGAGCAAAGTAAGAAGACACATAAGAATAAGTAGAGTCCGAATCGAATAGAACCGATGCCTCTCTGTGACAAACCAGTATAATACCTGTAATGATGGAGTCGGAGGCAGCAGCCTCAGTACGAGCAGGAATAGCATAATATCTTACCCGGCCCCTCTCTCGATGGCAATCTCTATCTCCCTAACCCCTGCCCCTAGCCGTATGGGCAGGTGGGGTAGCAGCTGGAGCTGTGATCATGTCCTGAGAACTCTGAGGAGAACGTTGTGGTTGAGCAGTCTGTGAAGATGCACCCCTACCAAGTCTGGGGCAATCCTTAACCATATGGCATGTATCACCATACTCAAAACAAGCTCCGGGAGGACACAGCGACTGTGACTGGCTAGGACCAGGTCATCTGGACTAACCTTTGGAAGTACCCCGCGCAAGAGGCACGCTAGAAACTAGAGGTGCATAGTAAGGCTCCTGAGGTATAGGCGGAGCTGGAGCACTGCTGGCTGGTGGAAGAGCTGAATGGACGGGGCGACCCGCATAACCTCTGCATAATGACCTATTGATGGGGTACGGTCACTAGAAGAGTGACTCGACTCTCGAGACCTCTTTGCCTCCCTCTCCCCTCACTCCCTGGCGAGCATACCCTCAATCTTCATAGCAATGCTCATTACCTGCTGATAAGGAATGTCCATCTCCAACTCTCGACCCATGCTAGATCTGATGGGTGGGATAAGACCCTCAATAAACCTGCGAACTCTCTCCCGAACTATAGCAACCAAGACCAGTGCATTCCTGGCCAACCTGGTATAATGGATGGCATACTCTGAAACAGTCATAGCACCCTGTCACAAATGCTCAAACTCTGTGTGCCATGCGTCCCTGACACTCTGGGGGACAAACTCTCTCATAAACATATCTGAGAATTGTGTCCAAGTCAGTGAAGCATCCTCGACTGGACTGTCCATCTCATAAGTGCGCCACCAATCATAGGTGGCTCCCCGAAGCTAAAAAGCAGTAAAAGAAACCCCGATGGACTCCACTATGCCCATAGTGCGAAGAATACGATGACACTCCTCTAGAAATACTAAGGCATCATCTGATGCTAATCCACTGAACACTGGGGGATCATACTTCTTGAACCTCTCAAATCTCCGCTGCTCGTCCTCTGAAGCAGATGACCATCCTCGGGCTGAACTGGCGCTGCAGGCGGTGTGGGAATAATATCGGGGGCCTGCTCAACCAGCACTCGTTGCTCAGAGGTGTGGACGGCAGGAGTCTGGGCTCCTCCCCCAGCCTGGGATGTGGCTGCAGCAAGGGGAAGCAACCCTGCCTGAGCAAGGTGGTGTACATACTCATGAACTGAGCCAAAGTCTCCTGGATATCTGGAGTAGTAGTGGCAGTAGTAGGCATGCCAGGTGCTTAGGCTCCGGCTGGATCTGCTGGTGATGCCTCGGTTGCAGCTCGCGCAGGTGCTCTGGCTGCACTACATGTGCGTCCTCGACCTCTCCCCCGGCCCCGGCCTCTAAAGGCTGCATTAGGGAGCGTGGTGCCTAATCATCTCGAGTAGCACGTGTCCTCACCATCGATGAGAGAATAGAAGACAGAAGTTTAGAATTAATGTCAAAAATATCACACGACAATGAATTCAAATGAAATGAAGATTTTTCCAAAACAGTTACATAGCCTCTCCTAGATATGTACAGACATCTCCATACCGATCAGTGAAACTCTAATAAACTGCCATGTTTTCCATGACTCCTATAAACCTACAGCTCTGATACCAATTTGTCATGACCCCAGTTCACCCTCCATGAACATGTCATGATGGCACTTAGTTCCTACCACTAGGTAAGCCTAACTATGCGGAAATTAATATAACTTGCGGAAACATTTAATTAAACTAAGCAAACCTAGAAGGAAACGATATATATAAGTGTCACTTGGCATATACAACTCAAAACAGATTGCGAAAGTCTACAATCTCATCCCAAAACCCGGATACACACGGGAACCACAGGCTAATAGAAACGTAAAACACTACTCTAACTCCAGAATGTCTAAACAACTGAAAGAAAAGATAACCTAACTACCAAAGCTGGAATAGAGTAGAGACTCCTGGACTGCGGACGCGGCAGATATACCTTGAAGTCTCTGCTAGATCTCTCCGCCTCGATGATAGTACGCCTGGGTGGAAGAACCTGGATCTGCACATGAAAAACATGCGCAGAAGGGGCATGAGTACACCACAGCGATACTTAGTAAGTGTCAAGCCTAACCTCGGTTGGGTAGTGACGAGGAAGGTCAGTGACGAGGAAGGTCAGGGCCCTACTAAGGTAAAATATAATAATAAATTAACAGTATGATAAAACTGGCAGTAATAATGAGCACAGCAATGATATAAGACAGGTCAACAAGGCAATAACAACTACATAAAGAACAAAGTAAATACAGAATGTGTACAGCTCAATACCAGGGACAACAATGAGGATCTCCCAGGATACCGTCCTATAGTCCACTTTCTCAACTATCCAGTGGATCTCCCGGGATACCGTCCCATAGTCCATCACTTGTATAAATCCGAAGGATCTCCTGGGATATCGTCCCGTAATCCAACCATCAATATGTAGGGGGATCTATCGGAAATCTAACTCGCAGTCCCAAAGTAAAAGTGCAGGAGGATCTATCGAGAATCTAACCCGCAGTCCTAAAGTAAAAGTGCAGGGGGATATATCGGGAATCTAACCCACTATCCAAAGTAAAAGTGTAGGGGGATCTACCAGAAATCGAACCCGTAGTCCCAAAGTAAACAAACAACGGAGAGAGCTACCGGAATCCCACATCTGTAGTCCCAATATAAATGTGCAATCACAACCAGAAGATACAATGAAATGAAGTACAAAAGACAAGCAACAGGTAGTACTGGCCTAGCATGCTTCACGTAGTACAGTCAAGGAAACTTAAGCAATTAGGAAAGTTAAATCAACTAAACATGCTTTCCTAATCTAGCACAGCTTATAATTGCAAGTAGAATAAAGAAAATATGAAAAAAACTCAATCTCAATATCTTAAGTAAAAATTGGATTTTCAACAATTTGCTCAAGTACGCGCTCGTCACCTCGCACACAAGGCACTCAAAATGCCAAATAACAAATCCTAAGGGGAAAAGTTCGCCACACAAGGTTAGACAAGTCACTTACCTCAAACCGGCTCCAAAATCAACTCGAAATCACATTTTTGCCACGAGTATCCGACTCCAAATGGCCCAAATCTATTCAATTCAATTACATATCATAAATAACATCTCAAGCAACTGATTCTACTATTAAATTCAAAGACAAGACGTGAAATTATGTAAAATGACCAAAACGCCCCTTAGGCCAACATCTTGAAATCAGATAATTTTAACATTTCCAAAACCCTCGTACTCTCATGAGTCTAACCATATAAAATTCTCCCAAATCGGAGGTCAAATACCCACTCAAAACCCAATAGTTTGGTCTATGAAGTTTTAACAATTTTTCATTCAAAAATCTGAAATTTAAAGATGAATTCTTGATTAGATTATGGGTTTTAAGCATAAGGGAGTAGAGAATCGTTACCCAATCGTTGCCCTCGAAAACCCCTCAAAATTGCTCCCAAATCCGAGCTCCCAAGCTTGTATTTTTATAAAAATAGCTAACCCTCATTTTTGAAATGTTAAATATTGTCCAGCACTTAAATGCATCATGAACGCGGAGGTGAGCTGGCGTTCACAAAGAGGAAAATTTTAAGATGCCAAAGTTACCCTTCACGATCACGATGGGTAGAATGCGAACGCGATGGCCTGGGGTCATGAAGCTACGCGAACGCGACACCTGTGTGAGAACGCGATGAAGGAAAAATGTAAGGTCCAGGTGCTACTCTATACGAACACGAAGCAGCATCCGCGAACGCTATGGGGAAAAAGGCGAGGCTACGCGAACGCGTGGAGTGTATGCGAACGCGTATAAGGAAAACTGGCCCCCCTCCAGGATTACACTACGCGAACGCGTGAGAGGGACCGCGAACACGAATAAGAAGTGAGTCAAAGCTACACGAACGCGTTGAGAGTAAGCGAACACGAAGAAGGATCTGGGACCTGCAACTACTGAAGGATTTTCTGCAATATTTACAACTCCAAAATGCTCTGTTGAGCATCCGAAACACACCCGAGGCCCCCGGGACCTCAACCAAACCTACGTACATATCCCATAACATCATTCAAACTTGTACCAATCCTTAAACCACCTAAAACAACGCCGGAAACTCGATTTAAACAAGGATTTGAGCCTAAGAACTACAAATTTCATCAAAAAACGCTTTCGATCAAAAACCTTGCCAGAACATGTCCGAATGACCTGAAAGTTTGCACACACATGCCAAATGACATGTCAGAGCTATTGCAACTTCCGAAATTCCAATCCGACCCTCGGATAAAAAACTCACTATCGGACCGGAAACTTTAAAAATTCAAACTTCGGCATTTCAAGCCTAAATGAGCTACGGACTCCCAAAATACATTCCGAACACGCTCCCAACCCCGAAATCACCTAATGGAGCTAATGGAACCATCGGATTTCCATTCCGAGGTCATCTTCAAACTGTTTTGACTATGGACCATTTTTCAACACTTAAGCTCTCATTTAGGGACTAAGTCTCCCAAAACTCTACGAAACCCAACACCAAACGTCCCGGCAAACCAAAATATCAGCAATGAACTTAGGGGAAGTAGTTAATAGGGGATTGAGGCATTAATTCTTAAGATGACCGGCCGGTCGTCACAGGTCTGCTGATAGTAAGATACAAAAGTGAACCAATCATACCCCTATACAATATTGATCAACTGATGAACCAGGTTCATCAATGTCAAATTTAGTGGCAGTTACAATGGGGTGTCTATTTCCTTTGATTCATCTATTTTAAACTTTTTTATAAGCTCCTTTGCATATTTCTGCTGATGGATCATGGTTCCATTTGGGCTTTGTTTGATCTGTAAGATTGAGAAAAATTTGAGATCTCCCATCATACTCATTTGAAATTCACTCCCCATTAATTTTGAAAAGTCCTTACTTATCTTATCAGTGGTGGACCCAAAGATTATGTCATCAACATATATTTGAACCACAAGGATATCCTTAACTTTTTCCCTTAACAATAGGGTACTGTAAATTTTACCTTTTTTGTAACCATGTTCAAGCAGAAATCTGGGCAGTCGTTCATACCATGCTCTAGGAGCCTTGTCTAACTTGTACACATGCTCAGGACATTCCTTACTCTCAAACCCTGGAGGTTGTTTTACAAGCACTTCTTCCTTCCGATAGCCATTCAGGAAGGCAGTTTTTACATTCATCTAATAGAGAGTGAATTCCATGTGTGCTGCAAAGGCTATGAGGAATCTTATTGCTTCTAGTCTTGCAACTGGAGCAAAAGTCTCATCATAATCTATTCCCTCCTCTTGGCTATAACCTTGGACCACCAGTTTTGCCTTGTTTCTTGTAATTGTTCTATCATTATCAAATTTGTTTCGAAAGACCTATTTTGTGCCAATAACTGATTTGTCCTTGGGTCTTGGAACTAGATGCTAGACTTGACTTCTCTCAAACTGATTGAGTTCATCTTGCACTGCATTTACCTAATCTGTATCTTGCAAAGCCTCAACAACATTTTAGGTTCAATAAGAGATAGAAAGGAATCAAAAGCACACAGATTCTTTAATTGTGATCTAGGTTTGACTCCAGATGTTGGATCAGTGATTATGTTTTCAATAGGATGAGAACTTTGATACTTGTGAGATTTCACAACCATCTAATTTTTGCTAGATGTTTCTCCCATGTTTTGTTGCTGAGGAACAGGGTCATGAACAGATTCTTTTAGAGGATTAGTTTCAATTCCTCTTTGATCAGTTCCCCCTATCAGGTTGCCCTGGATGGAAGAACTTGTTCCATCACATGTTCCTTCTTTTGGTGCCACTTTAACCTGTGCTGAGAATTCAATTAAATCCTTTACTAGTCCAATGGCTTCATCTTCATGTTCTTGTCTCTCAGAAAGAATGTTAGTTTCACCAAACACTACATGCACACTTTCTTCTACACATAAAGTTCTTTTATTGAATACTTTATATGTTTTGCTATGTGAAGAATATCCCAAGAATACTCCCTCATCACTTCTGGAATCAAATTTACCTGGGAGTCTTTTCCATTATTGTGCATAAAGCACATGCATCCAAATGCCCTAAGATGGGATATATTTGGTTTTCTCCCTTTAAGTAAGTCATAGGGAGTCTTCTCTACAAATGGTCTATTCATGCACCTATTGATAATGTAACAAGCAGTATTTACAGCTTCTGCCCAGAAGCTATGAGGCAGTTTACTAGAAAGAAGCATAGTCCTAGCCATGTCTTCAAGAGTCCTATTCTTTCTTTCAACTACTCCATTTTGTTGAGGAGTCCTAGGGGCTGAGAAATTATAATCTATACCATGATCATCACAAAATTCAACAAACTTAGCATTTTCAATTTTAGTTCCATGATCAGATCTTACGGATGCAAGTGGATTACCTAGTTGTTTTTTAGTTTTCCTAACAAAAGCAGTAAACATACTTCATCTTTAGATGTTAAGAATAGTACCCAGTTAAATCAAGAATAATCATCAACTAGCACCATCACATATTTCTTTCCACCTCTGCTTAAGGTTCTTACAGGACCACAGAGATCCATATGAACCAGTTCCAATGACTTGTTTATTCTTACCATTTTCTTGTTTTTGAAGGATGATTTTACATGCTTCCCCCTTGCACAAGCCTGACAAACTTTGTCTTCCTTAAACTTGATGTTAGGTAGCCCTATCAACAAATCCTTAGAGACTAATTTGTTTATGTGATTTAGACTAGCATGACCAAGTCTTTTGTGCCATAGGAGGGGATCATTATCTAACACACCTAGGCATGTGAGTTCATTTTCTTAAAAAGTTGACAAATCTACAATGTAAATATTGTTCATTCTTTTTCCCTGCAAAACAATCTTGTCAGTGGTAAGGTTAATCACAAAGCATTTGGTAGAGGTGAACGCTACAAGGTTACCTCTGTCATACAATTGTGATACACTGATCAGGCTGTATTTCAAGCCATCTATCAAGTAGAAATTCTCAATGGAGTGTAATTCTGTCTTACCTACCTTTCCAACCCCAACAATCTCACCTTTCTTCCCATTTTCAAAGGACACATTACATCTCTTTAGGTCCTCAAGTGAAAGGAACTGGTTCTTGCTTCCAGTCATATGTTTTGAGCAGCCACTATCCATGTACCATATTTGGCTACTTCCCTTCACTTGGGCTTATCGTTCATTATCTGATTCTCTGATGGCCATAAGTGCTTGTTCATCTCTAGCTTCATCTTCTGAGTCCTCATCTGATGTTTCTTCCCAAGCAACAACCATAACCTTTGTTGATCCTTTGTTCTTTTTAGGTTGAACCTGTTCCTTCTTCCTATTCCTTCGTTCTACCCTTTCCTTCTTCCACTCAATTTCCTATTGAGGACAGTTCTTGATCATATTATCAGTCTTACCATATTTGTAGAAGCCCTCATTGGTCTGTTTCTCAGGAGCCTTAGGTTTATTGAAGGTTGTACCTCTTGAAGAACCCTTCCCTCTCATCAGGTACTTTCTGAAATCTCTTGAGATTATGGCTACTTCATCATCCTCCAGATCTGCACCTTTAGCTATTTCGAGATCCAGACTTCTTTCCTTCTTAGGTGCATCCATTTTCATAGTTTGCCTTCTTAGTTCATAAGCAGCGAGGTTTCCAATCATTTTATCCAGCTTGAGGGTAGCAATGTTCTTTGATTCCTGAATAGTAATGATTTTGCTTTCCCAAGTCACTGGTAAGTCTCTTGTCAAGATTTTCTCAACCTTGTCTTCCTCAAGAATAATTCTTCTAAGAGATTTAAGTTCATTTTTTAGTGTTGTGAACCTTGTTTACATCTCCTAGATATGTTCTCCTTCCTTCATACTGAAGTTCTCATATTGAGAATATAGTAGTGTTCCTCTTGATCTCTTTACTTGAGGAGTTCCTTCATGAGCCACTTGTAAAGTGTCCCATATTTCCTTTGCAGCAGTACAACTTTGACTCATGTTATACTCATCTGGACCCAGTCCACACATAAGTCATTTTTCGGCCTTGGCATTCTTCTCCCATTTCTTCAAATCTTCAGCAGTGTAGTCAGCTCTCGTCTTTGGCACATCCACTCCTTCCTCATTCTTATTTGTATTTTCTAAGGGACCATCAGTGACTATGTCCCAGAGTTGATAGTCCTTTCCTATGATATGATCTATCATCCTGTTCTTCCACCGGAAATAGTATTGACCATTGAAGAGTGGAGGCCTAGTATTGGATTGCCTTTTCTAATTTCCAGGTGGTGCGCTCATCTTGATTTTTTCCTAGGGTGTTAGCCTTTTCAAGGATAACCCGCTTGGATACCAATTGATATTTTAAGCGTCAATGCCACATAAGAGGGGGTAATTTGTGTGGTACCCAATTTTCGCTTAACTACTCTATAGAAGAACCTCGTTCTTTGAGGTGTTCCAACTACTACTATTTGCGAAAAAATAAATACTGAAAGTAAAGAACACAAAGATTTTTACAATGGAAAACACCTGGCTCAAAAGGTGAAAAAAACTACGACCTCCTACTCAGTAGGATTTTTTCAAACTTTCACTAAAATCATTGAGTCAAAACAACATTTATAAAAATTCTTTGTAAACCTAAGGATTGACTCTAATCCTGTTGTGCCACACAGCCTTAACTGCTGCGACAACTTCAAGTTAACTCTAACTTGAAAACTCTAGATGCCTAATACAATTGCTTTCATGAAAGCTGAAAGGCACAATTATAAATCACCTACTATAATTGAATTGGAATAAAAGATAGACACATTGGAACTGGTTCTTCTATCTCCTTCAAGTCGCTTCAAGAGTGCACACTCAAATCTTACATAAATTTCTTGCAAAATCGTCTTGCTCTTTTTCTCTCAATTTAGTTTAACTTCTGCATATGTGCACCACCTGTAAAAGAGAACAATCACTATTATTTAATAGGTTAGTAATCAGAGATTGATTGGGACTCAATTGCTTCTCTTCTATTGTAGAAGAGTTCATGATGATAACAAACTCTAACACTATCATTATCCTGTATTGTTTTCTCTTCATATAAGGAGATTTTATCTCCTTCTCTAATATGCAACCTTTTCGATCAGATCAGGAGATATTGTTGCTTGATCAGTAGTACTTATCTCCTTCACGTGCATCTCACATGTATAGGTTGATCATGACTGTGCTTCAGAAGGTGGACCTCATCCATGACTGAGTTCTTTTGTCATTCTTTAAAACTTCACCTGTTCTTGGGACATCACACTATAAAAGAATAAGGTGACTATTTATCTAGTATGTTAGAAAGATTTTTCAAAAAGTTCAGGTTATATAGTGCTGAAGTTTTTACAAATGAACTAAATAACTTCAGCATCTTCTGCTGAAGTTTTTGAAAAAGCTTTATGATAAAGGTGATAAATCCATGACAAAAAAAACTTCAGCTTATATAGTGCTGAAGTTTTTACAAATGAACTAAATAAGTTCAGCATCTTTTGTTGAAGTTTTTGACAAAGCTTATTCAAGACAAAAAAAAATTCAGCTTATTTAGTGCTGATGTTTTTACAAATGAATTAAATAACTTCAGCATTTTCTGCTGAAGTTTTTGAAAAAGCTTTATGACAAAACTAATGAATCCAGGACAAAAAAATTTCAGCTATTTTAGTGCTGAAATTTTTACAAATGAATTAAATAACCTTAGCATCTTATCCAGGACAAAAGAAGTTCAGCGTATTGCCTTTGCTACTTCAGGCCCGTCTACTAGAATGCTTAAGTTTTGCATGATTGCCTTTGCTACTTCAGCCTCGTATGCTGAAGTTATTCAAAAAAGTGGGTACGCTTGTAAATTTTTTTATAAAGCGGACACAAGTTAAAATGTGACCCAAAAAGCGGGTATAGATGCAAATCTCCTTATAGGTTGCGGGTACCAATAATCATAAATTGGCTTGTTATGCTATTTATTGGGCTAGATTTACATGCATTGGCAAATTGGAGGTAAAAATAGCACGATATACCCAGTATTCGGACTAGTTATTCAAAAATAACCAGTGTTTACCAAGTCAATGAATAATAGCCACTATTTTGCTGCAACAGAGATCGGTCCAGCATAATATGCTGGAGTTCAGTGCACATGTGTATGAACTCAAGCATATTATGCTGGACCGGTATACTTTGTTGGCTCCAGTATAATATACGGGAGACTAGAGCACCGGTGCTCCAAACTCCAGTATATTATGTTGGACCGGTATACTTGCTGGAGCTCCAGTATATTATGCTGAAGTTCTAGTGTACTTATGCTGGAACTCTATCATATTATGTTGGAGTTCCAGCATACTTATCCTGGAACTCCAATATAATATGATGGAGTTCAAGTATACTTATGCTGGAACTCCAGCATAATATACTGGCGTATTTTTCGGGTTTTGAATAGTGTTTTTGCTCAAATTTATCTTTATAAGAAAAATAGCTAAATTTCTATTACTTTTGAAATAGGGTATTTTTGAACGACCAGTTATAAACCTAGCTGTTTTTGAATTTCTCACAATTAGAGCAAATATAAAGATGAGGCTGGGCTTATGGACCGAGCATACAGTTATCGGGCTTCAGTACGAACTACCTCTCTTCTCATTTTGACAAAAAGATATCTTTCCTGGCGCAGGATCTTAGAGTTGGAATCACTATTCTTTTACTACATTTTTTTTGGTTGATAATTGTAATCTTCAGTTGATCAATAGAATTCTCATTAAAGCCCTTTTAATTCTTCAAGTATTATAGATGAACTTGATTCCTTTTTCTTTTCCGTGAATGAACTTGAAATTTCTCTAACCAAATTATGTCTTTAAGTTGTGGGATTTGTATTTGCATGTCGTTTGCAATTTGAACATTATTGTATTCAAATAAAAGGTTTGGATGAAAGGAATCCTGAACCATATTTTTTTTGCTTTGGATTCAACTTCTAGCTATCAGAAAAAGTTCATGGATTGACCATGAATTTTCTAATGAAATTGCAACAAAATGCATTCTTCCATTCTCCCACTCCCTCCGTCCAGCCCAACCCCAAAATATAAAAGGTTATGTTTTGTTCCTTTTTTTGTGTCTTCTTTTTGTTGATATTAATTTTAATGTGTATAAGGAAAAAAAGGGGATAATTTCACATAAATACAACTCACACATCTGACTTGCAACATAATAGCCCAGTTATAATTTTACAAATCTGTAGTCCAAAAATAATCGGCTAATATTTGAAAAAAGAGTATTTTCTAGCTTTTTTATTCGGCAACGGAGTTTAATCAGGATAATTATCTTATTTAGATGAATTCATGAGATTTTCTAATTCTTCCTCATCTAATTTTGATCTTTCTCCCTCAGTTTATCTTTTGTGCTGCAAGTTGTCCCCCAATTTTTTGCTGATTCTACTTATATGATACAATTTAGAAACAATTGCCGCAAGTTCGTGATTTGGCAGAGAATCATCAAGGAAAGTAGATTTATACTTGAATTATTCTAGAAAAAGTAAGAAAACATGAAAAAAATTAATTTGATTATGCATATGCAGTACATGTATAATGATGTATAACTATGTATAAACTTATATATGGAATGTATAATAATGTATATCAAAAGAATTAGAGAAAAAAAAAAGAAGATAAGTGTCAAACTTCCATGGAGGCCTCTTATATAATGACAATGTGTAAATATCCTTATACATTGAGAAATAAATAATTGTGTGATGTTATGAAC